>PISX010007890.1:0-85855 GCA_004024625.1 Mellivora capensis
CAATCCTGCCTTTTCTATTTAAAAACTAAAAGAGAGCTTCACTCAGAAAATATACATACTGTATTTTAGCTTAATTACATAGTAATCCATGGTCACTATATTTACATAATTCTTACATTGTATTGCATTTCTTTGATGTTAATAAGTTATTCTCTTTCCCTTAGGAACTTTTAATGACTGAATCATGATAAAATAAAGTTTATATTCAAACTGAGTTTTCACTAGATTTGGGTAAAAGAAACTACAAAAAATTTTTGTGTATTAAACCTTGGAAATTATATTTTAAGTCAAATTTTTTAAAGATATGTATATTTCATATAAATGTATTCCATTTCTAATGTGGTAAACTACTTTAATATTCTAGTCAAAATACAAACTGCAGTCCATTTAAAAGGACTATAGTTGGTATTTCATACAATCTTAGAAACCAAAGGTATGCACTAGGGGACAAACTCTCAAAAATAAACCAGAATTCAATTAACAGACAAATTCTATTAATAGGTACTCCCAGGCCATAGCGTTCTCAGGTAAAAATATGAAAGAACTTTGGAATAGACAAATGATATTTGGCTGTCTTGTCTAGATCACCCTTCTAGATCATCTCCCTTTTCATAGTCTGAACTATTGTACAATACTAAATTATAGTATGTGAATAGTAACGCAAATGACCCCAATCCATAGAAATGCATATTGTGTCTATTTGGAGATGCAACTGATTTTTGTTCAATTAATCTGAAAGTTCATTTCAACATTCCTGATGGTCCATGTGTGTGGAGTTTTTTTTTTTTAATTCTTTTTTGAACCAAGTGAAACATTTTTCTGATCCTCTTATTAACACTTAGGTAAAATTTTTGACCTATATTCATTTTGTATTTGTACGAAAGTCATGAATTTATCTTTTTAAAAAATTAACTTTAGAGATGATTAGGCGGCTCAGTCAATTAAGCATCTGCCTTTGCTGGGGTTGTGATCCCAGGTTCCTGTGCTCAAGTCCCTCATCAGGTTCCTTACCCAGCACCTGCTCCTCCCTCTGCCTGCCAGTGCCCCTGCTGTGTGTTCTCTCACCCTCTCTCTGACAAATGTGTATAAAGTTAAAAAAAAAAAAAACTTTTAACACAGTTATCCCTTCTTACCAAGCTAAAAGTTCAATTTTAATGGCAATGGATTTGCTGCTTTTCCAGATGATTTAGCCCAGACATGCAAAACTTGAGAATTTAGAGAAAATGGAAAGGACATACACAATGTAGAGTCTAATAATATCAAACTATATCTATAAACTGTTTACTTGGTTAGACCGTAAGAGGCTTGCTTGGTTAACATAGTATATACCACACAGTGTTGCAATGTAAGGCTTTAGACAATTTAACACTTGTCTCCAGTCCTTGAGGGAATGCCCTAAACATTTTCTAAATCATTGCTACTTTACTAATGTAATGTAGAAATATCTTTGCCTTTGTACATTTTCCATGTGCCTTATGAATGCTAGCTAGGCATTTGGAAAGATAAAAACTGCAGTATAGCATCTTTGATTTAGAAAGGAAAACTATGTAGCTCACTCTTACATGGTGTATTATACTCAGTAGAAGGAGGAGTTTGGGGTTGTTGTTTTTTTTTAATGAATAAAAAAGTGATATGACATAACATTGAAGAATGTATAGGGAAGAAATGTGTAAGGAAGGAAAACAATTTTCCATCTATTTTTCTGAGTTCTTGGCTGAGAACTTTTATAACAAAAGATAGATTAACAAGAGAAAAATGAAGAAAGTGTTAATAAAAAGAAGTTTATTAACATGTATACTTCATGTATATTTGGGAGTAACTACCCAAGATAGCCTGAACCACCAGCTTAAATACCATGTTTAGCTAAAGGCAAAATAAAGTGGAAGCAGAGAGGCCAGCTATTGGGAGGTTACCAGAAAAACCACAGTAACAAGAGTGAGGTTTGTAATACAGATTTAATCCATGCCTTTTCCATTGATAACATTCTCTTGTGATTTAGATCATCCTTTTCTAGGAACGGAGAGGAGTGGAGATTTTTTTTTTCTTGAGCAGTTAGCAACTTTTTTTTTATTATGTTCAGTTAGTCCCTGTATAGTATATAATTAGTCCTTGATGCAGTGGTCAGTGATTCATTAGTTAAGTATAACACCCAGTGCTCATCACATCATGTGCTCTCCTCAATAATTTTTTTTTAAAATGGAGATTTCTTTTATAAATATAATTTTTCTTTACCAAAGGGTAACTTCCACTCTGTTTTCAGAACTTCTATGTCTGCTATTTCTCAAAATAATCAATTCAAATAAGCTTTATGCTAAAAAGGCATATTTTGGGGTGATGTATTGTACTCCCTTTTTATGTGCCAAAACCAAAATATGACATATTGATTATTTTCAGTTAAAGTTCTTAAGAAACAGTTCCACAATTTGGCTATTGTGGACATTGCTGCTATGAACATTGGGGTACAGATCTTCCTTCTTTTCACTCCATCTGTATCTTTAGGGTAAATACCCAGTAGTGCAATTGCTGGGTCATAGGGTAGCTCTATTTTTAATTTTTTGAGGAACCTCCACGCTGTTTTCCAAAGTGGCTGCACAATTACCAACAGTATAAGAGGGTTCCCCTTTCTCCACAACCTTCCAACATTTGTTGTTTCTTGTCAATTTTTGCCATTCTAACTGGTGTAAGGTGGTATCTCAGTGTGGTTTTGATTTTAATTTCACTGATGGCTAATGATGATGAACATTTTTTCATGTGTCTGTTAGCCATTTGTATGTCTTCTTTTGAGAGGTGTCTGTTCATGTCTTCTGCCCATTTTTTTACCTCATTATATGTTTTTTGGGTGTTGAGTTTGAGAAGTTCTTTATAGAGCTGAGTTGCCCTTCAACAGACAAAAGATAGATGTGGTCCATATATACAATGGAATATTACTCAGCCATCAGAAAGGATGAATACCCAACTTTTGCATCAACATAGATGGCACTGGAGGAGCTTATGCTAAGTGAAATAAGTCAAGCAGAGAAGGTTATTTATCATATGGTTTCATTTATTTGTGGAAAAAAGGAATAGCATGGAGGACATTAGGGGAAGGAAGGGAAAAATGAAGGGGGGATCAGAGTTGGAGATGAACCATGAAAGACTATGGACTCAGAGAAACAAACTGAGAGTTTGAGAGGGGAAGGGTGTGGGTGGGATGGATTAGCCTGGTGTTGGGTATTAAGGAGGGCACAGATTGCATGGAGCAGTGGGTATTATACACAAACAGTGAATCATAGAACACTACATCAAAAATTAATGATGTACTGTATGATGAATAATGTAACATTTTTAAAAAAGAAAGAAAGAAGCCAGGAAAAAAAAAAAAAAAGAGAGAGAAAGAAAACAGCCAATTCAAGAAGGACACTCCCCCGAAAGCAGGAAATAAGTCTCCCATGTGAAAGGTACCATCCCTGTACCAGAAGAGGAAAAGGCATCCATACTACCAGAGACAGAGATTTTAGCTCCACAAAGACTACATTCACAAACCTTATTTCTTCACTAATTTACTCCCTCTAGCCCACATTCCTTTGTCTTATCAATTCTTCCCCCAGATTTATTGTTTCCTTTTTTTTTAAAGATTTTATTTATTTATTTGACAGTCAAAGAGCACAAGTAGGCAAAGAGGCAGGCAGAGAGTGAGAGGGGGAAGCAGGCTCCCCACAGAGCAGAGATCCTGATGTGGGGCTTGATCTCAGGTCCCTGGGATCATGACCTGAGCCGAAGGCAGAGGCTTAACCCACTGAGCCACCCAGGCGCCCCTGTTTCTTTGTTTTTAATGAATAAGATGGTTTTGTTTATATTTATTTTTTATTGTGTTATGTTAGTTACTATACAGTACATCATTAGTTTTTGATGTAGTGTTCCATGATTCACTGTTTGCATATAACATCCATTGCTCCATGCAATCCGTGCCCTCCTTAATACCCATCACCAGGCTCATCCATCCCCCCACCGTACCCTCTCCTAAAACCCTCAGTTTTTTCCCCCAGAGTCCATTGTCTCTCATGGTTCATCTCCCATTCTGATTTCTCCCCTTTCATTTTTCCCTTCTCCTAATGTCCTCCATGCTATCCCTTATGTTCCACAAATAAGTAAAACCATATGATAATTAACTTTCTCTGTTTGATTTATTTCTTGTTTCTTTGTCTAAAAGATATAAAAGCTGAATGCTTTGGTCACTTTGAGCCTTATATCTCTGGGGCCCCTGTATGTACAAAATTAATTTTTTTTCTCTTGTTAATCTGTCTTATGCCAGTTTAATTATTAGACCAGCCAAAAAACCCAGAAGAGAAGAAAGGAAGAGTTTTTATTGCCTATAGCATATTCTGCTACCCTTAAATGAAAACCAAAGAGAATATTAAATCTAGTTAAAAACTCAGTATCTTAAAACTTTGTTTAATGAAATCCAATGTGACTTTCTTCCAGAAGTATCAGGAAATGATAGTATAATTGCAAATGCTCAATAATTCACTGTTTTATATTATTGACCATAACCATCTTTTAGGCTCTAGTTTATAAAACTTAGGGTTTTTAACTTTCTATTCAAATACTTACCTAATGTTACCTGATCTTACTTATTAGAGCTGTCAAAATTACAGAAGAAATAAGTCAGCATTCTATGTTACAGATCCAGAGTATCATCCAAACAAGAGTAACAACAAACATAGTAATAGCTAATGCTCATATACCATTCACTCTGGGCCAGATACTCTTCTAAATCAAATATTTCACACATATTATCTCACTTTCCTCATAACAACCCTATGAAATAGATATTTCTGTTCTCATTTTATTCATAAGAAAACATACCTTAAAGAGATTATAAATTACCCAGTGTTGCACAGCTAATAATGGTAGAGCCAAGATTCAAATCCAGGCAGTCTGGCTCTGGAGTGCTACTCCCCAAACTGCCTTTCATACCAGTTTTCCTTCATTCCACATGCCTGTTGAAGTGGTTCTTATTACTAAGAGAAATAGTCAAGAACAAAAAGGCAGTGAAAATTCAAGGACAGATTAGGAATGCAATGATTGCCACTGGTAAGTTAGAAAGATAGGGTCATTTACTGGTGTACAAAGAAAAGAATTTGTACGTCAGGAGAGCTGTTTAATTACAAGTTTACTGAATAACCCAGTAATAACCCCTGCTTTTTCTTCTCTAGACTGAAGATAAATTACTCTGTAAAGTAGCTAAATATTCATCTAAAGATTAGGAAATGGTGTCAGGAATAATCTGAAATCTCTACCAGTCAAAAACTATTTTATTCAGCTTTGTTATGTTTATATAGTTAGGTAATATATATTTCTCATATTTATCGTGATCATCATCAAAATTCTCAGAACAAACATCAACTAAATGTTGGTACCAAAGGAAGACCAGCCTGAGATTTACACATTTTCTAGAAATCATTAAGAATGACTCAATTTAGGGGCGCCTGGGTGGCTCAGTGGGTTAAAGCCTCTGCCTTCGGCTCAGGTCATAATCCCAGGGTCCTGGGATGGAGCCCCGCATGGGCCTCTCTGCTCAGCGGGGAGCCTGCTTCCCCTCTATCTCTGCCTGCCTCTCTGCATTCTTGTGGTCTCTGTCTGTCAAATGAATAAATAAAATCTTCAAAAAAAAAAAAAAGAATGACAATTTAGAATTAAAGCTTTATGGATAATACATTAAGAATACTCACCATTGATACTCAAATTTGTATCCCTTTGAGTCATGGTGATAACCAGTTTTGTTCTTTATTATGTTCTACGTATCATAGTATTCTCTTTGAGGAGCTCAACAAGTTACCTATAAAGCAGCACAAATAGGCTTTTGATTTCCAGTATTCATTATAATTCACTTTACCTGCTGTGTAACCTGCTATAGTTCCAGCTTCTTTAGAAAGTCAATACCGGAAAAGAAGAATTTTTCACAATTGCCTAGAAATTAAGAAAGCTCACTGGAATTTAAGGCAATAATAATTCATGTATTAGTGAGGAAACTTCATGAATAGTTATCTGGAAAAGATTGTAAAATTGTACTGCTTATAAATATTGTTTGTGTGCCTGAAAAGGCTTACGTTATGCATAGATAATAGCATTGCTGCTCTTATCTGTGGTCAACACGTGTCTAAGAGTTCAAAGAATCATTAGTTATGAATATAACTAATGTGTGTGTGTGTGTGTGTGTGTGTGTGTATGGAAGTTCAAGTTTTGTTAGAGTTTTAAATGTGATGACTTTTAATGATTATTCCATTTAATTAAATATCTAAACCAATGGGAAAAGAGCAAGTGAAGCAGAATTTTTTTTATAAGCCTGAGATCTTACAACTTTTTGATAATCATATTCTTTTTTGTTTCTTAGATGGTCTATTAAATGGGCAATTGGTTAATTTCATGACCAATTTTATATAATTTTCTCAAAAAAAGATCTTTTATATATGGTTTGATAAAAGGCAGCAGATGGAGGTAGGAAAGATTTCTTAGAGCAACAAAATCCTGGAGACAAAAGGAAGCTTGGAAATTGTCTATTTCAGAGTTTTTTAAACTCTTTTCTCCTATGGAGCCATTTGGGAATCTGGCAAAGCCTACAGACTTCTTTTCAGGAAACTATTTTTAAGTATATAAAATAAAATACGTGGGATTACAAAGAAAACTAAATTTCAAATCATTATCAAAGCATGAAAATTTATGTGATAATAATGCTCTTTTAAAATGCATTAAATAACTAAATCTAGCAACAAGTCATTAGACAACTATAATTTGAAATCTTGGTGAATATGAAGAGTATTTTAAGATATCCATAATAATCTGAAGCACAGATTCTATCATTTTAATGTGGTTTGTCACCTAAGCTCATAATGAAAGAAACTAATAAAAATTCACTTAGATTGGCAAATATAAAATTTTTAATTTTTTTCTCCATTCCAGTGAATGGACCCCTGACTTTTATCCACAAGTTCTTTCAAGGGCTCCATCATCTCCAGTTGAGGCCCGTGGAATAATCATTTTACAAATGAGGGAATCAAGTCCCATAGAATTGAGATAGCTTGACTAAATTCATACAACACAGTGTTAGATTAATCCTTACAGAGATAACTTCAGACTCTAACTCAGACTTTTCCTGAAGTTTTAGTCTAGAAATTGGCAGTTATAGTCTGTCATTTGTCACTGATTCATGGCATGATCTAGAGCCAATTCTTTGTTCCCATTGTACCTCAGATTCTACCTAAGTAAATGCAGGTGACTAAAAATCTAAATAAGGATAATAATAATGACTTAGATTTGTACTGCTCTTTTTTAATAGTTTTCACTAACACATACAGTATCCTACTTAATTTTTCCCATTTTATGGATAAGGAAATTAGAACTCCAAGATGTTAAATGTTATGTCTAAGGTCACACAGCTAAGAAAAGGATAAACCAATATCAGAAACCATACCACTGGACTCCAAAGGATGTTCTTTTTTATCATGCTGCCTTTCATGTCATAAATAAATCAAAACTCTGAGTTCCTCAGTTGAATATGTGTTGTGATAACATAAATCTGATTAAACACAAATGAATTGTTATCGTGCTCAGATGAGCCAAATACATGTACCCTAACTTATCCAGATAAGGTGATGAATGAATGGAACTATGGAAAAGAGCTTTTCTAAACTATTCTTCATTTTTCACATAAGAATTGAGAAGATAAAGAAATAGAATTTAAAAGTCTGAGATTGTAGAGTTGTTGGCTTAATGTTGTTTAAATCAAACCTTTCTTTCCTTCTGTTTCTGGGTAGGCTAAAGAGGCAAGTAATCTAAGTAAATGCCAATGAGGTCCTTTTTCTCTATCCTCTTGAGTTTTATTTGGTGAGTAAATGGTATTCCAAGAAGTTTGTTCTTTCAGAGATGAATTACTCTTAAATAAGTATAATGGGGTAGAAAAATTAAAGTCAAAAGAGCCACCCTACATCAAAAATCTCTATCATCTGTATCATCCTAGTGACATGACCATGTGAGATAAAGAATATCTTGTTCTCTTAGAAAATAAGGAATCTGCTTAACCTGACCTGAAATCTTTAGTGTAGAATAAGCTTTATTGGATTCCAAATGTCACCATTTGATTAACCTTAAGTAATATAAATAGGAATGTGTTTTCTAAATTCTTAAGATCATTCTGTGGGGAGCTCAGTTATGTCTTAGCTATAATCCACATGCTTTTAATATTACAATTCTTAATATTAGCCCACCCAGATAAGTAAAAATCATTTTTAAGATAGTACAGGAGTGGCTATGATCATACTTATACTATAAAAAATAAATTTTAATCTGAGATTTTAAAAAAACCATGATTACTATAAAATAAACATTCAGAATTAGCGAATGTTTACTCTGTACAAAGAACTATATTTAACATGGTAAGAAATGAAAAGAGAATTAAAGTCAGATCCTTTCCCTCCAGGAACCTATAGTATATTTTGAGACCCTTATCAATAATTGGAATATGAGTAACTGTGATAACTCTTATAATAGAAGTTCAGATAAGAGGTTTTAAGAATTTAGGTAAACCTAAAACTCGATTATGATGACGGTTGTGCAACCATGTGAATTTATTAAAAGTCACCTAACTATATTTTTAAGATGGGTGACTTTTGTAGTAGGTAAATTGTATTTCAATAAAGATATTACAAGTTCAGGGAAAGAAGAAATTATTTCTGATTGAGGAACTTTGGGAATAGTTTTTGCAACTGGTACGGTATAAGCCGGCTCTTAAAGGACAAGTAGTATTTGAATCAGAAAATAAGCAAAGGGTACCAGACAGATGAAACAGCTTGTCTAAGGTCTAAAACAGCTTCCTCGAGAGTAAAAGGAAAGTTCTAGAGGAGCTAGTTCAGACTTTCCTACATGCCTTAGATTATGTGGCCTCCATTCCTACCGGTACATATGGCCATATGGCTATGACATTTCTAAAAAGTTTTGGTCAATCTGTCTTGAAAAACAGATAACTATACATGGATTTTCTTGCTTTCTTTGGGTCAAAAAGAAGAATTTGCTTACATTCTGAGCTGATGTGGAAGTAACAATGAAATAATGAAGTCACAATGAAAGTGTGTGATTACAGTTATTTTACAATTGTCAGTGCCTACACTGATCATAGCATGATCATAACTGACATTTCTTTCTACCTTTATATCTTAAAATCTCTGATACACGTCTTATCTCCCTCGAGCCCTTTAACAATCTTTATTTTCCCCATGAGGAACTGAGATTAAAGGAGCACCTAGAGCCTAGAATAATAAAGACATGCTAAGGGAAATGTCAAGATATTCTGGCCTACTAAGAATAGGATGAGGGAGAGAAAATGGTAATATAAAACTCTTTAAAAAATTAAAAATCTAGCTAAATAGCATGCCACACATAAACCAAAAGATAAAATAGATGAAGTCAACTACCATCATGAATAATAGGAAAGCAAATTTGAAACTTTTTTCTAATGACTCATGTTAAAATAAGTTTCATTGACAGTAGAGAAGAGTATATAGGAAACTTAGTAACAATTTCTAAATAGGTAGTCTTCTTTTTTGTTTCTTTTTTTAAATGTAGCATTAAGATTAAATTTCCTTTCCAAACTATTCCCATAGAATTTCTCAAATTAGTAAGCATATATACAGAAGCTTAATTTCTAATTTAAAATGTGACTGCTGACCAGTACCATCATGCTAAAAATAGGAGAGGGCTTTCTTAATGTCCATCAAAGATGACTTCCTTTGTTCCCGTTTGACCCTATCTCACCCAACTGCTGAGAATTATTCAGTATGAACCATATTGTATAGATTTATTCCTAATATTTGCAAGGAGAAAAAATATAAATTATCCTGGTGAGCAGCAAAATAGAGGCAGTTTTTATGAAACCTGAGTTGTGTTAACCTGTAATTAAATGTAATCTCCATTTTAATATTTATACATCTTTATATTGTTATGAACCTATTCTTAACATGGGCTTTATTTTATTTGTTTCTCTCCTCCCTCACTTCTGCAAAAGGCAGAAGGGAAAGGATGTTTGTTATTCACACATTGTACCCCACTAACTGGTGTTATACATCTGGCTTCCACTGGAGAGCCCCTGACATCGCAGGGAACGGTGATCAAAATTCCACACATTAGCTTCAAGCTGGGGGCTCGTAGCTACTGCAGCATTGAAGGGGGTCTTTTCCTGGCTTCTTTAAAATAAGCATGGTGATGGGATGGTTTAAGGGAAGAACACCTCTCAAATCACATGACCACTGCTGTGCTTCCGTGTGTCCTGCTTTCTTCATAACAGCTTGGCACTACATTTTTTCCCTGTATCTTAATGGGTTTGTGTGTGTACAAGTGGGAGGGGGTGGGGAGAGTTGTCAGTGGATGGTTATACATTGTGCATGCATCTTTCAGTGTTAGAGTGATGTGCCTTCCCTTATGTGTCACAGATTAGAGTCACAGATTAAATCTTCTATGTTCCTGAGAGATTGGACTGTCTCTCTTACTGGTGTGAGATTCATGTGTTTTGATGTTTACACCCTCAGTTGTTCTTCATGCTGCATTAAACATCAGTAGAAATGTTCTCCCGTAAGAGTTAGCTTTTCATGTTGGGCTGAAAAAGTCTTCATTTCTGTGTAGCAGTTCATGTTATTATAACCTATGGCTTTCAATTGTACCTCCCATAATGAAGAGCTGACTTTAAACACTGTGCTATTCTTGTTATGACCTAAGCATAAGGTAAGTCACTTCTCTAACTGTATCTAAAGATTGTGGTTGTTTGTTAAATTTTTCTCAGCTTTGTTTAAAGCATTTTCACTTTTTTCCTTACCATTTATTACATGGTCTCCCCTCTTGTTTTCTGTTTCATGGCTTAAGATTTCTTACTGGACAATGTGATCTTCAGCAAAAATTATATTACACATGTTGAAATGAATTAAATGAATTATTTGATGTCTGAAAGCAGTCTTGATTAGTAAATGAATACCTATGTTTTCAGTAAGTCTCTTGTGTTTTTCATTTCCTCCATTGACTGTAATATAATAATACTGTTTCTACACATTATTTTAGTTTAATTCCAGCTGAAAGGGGAATTGTTAACACCATAAAGTTAGATGTTAACTATAGTAAAATAACATAATCCAATAAAATAAAGTAATAGATAATCCAGTACCATTTTTAATCCCCTTTCATTTTTAATCCCTGACAAATTTGATATTAGGCCAAAATCTCAGTTTCATTTTGTTTTTCAGACTTCCCTTTGTTTTTTTTTTTTTTTCATTGACTAAAAAGCCAGGGTTAGATTAAAAAAAAAACAAAAAACAGTAAACTGTAAAACTTGGGACAGACCTCTGTTACCTTCTTTCTAGTCCCTATGTGTGAGAACAAGAACAGTAATTGTTTCTTGACTTTATTCTTTCAAGTAAGTCCCATTACATTGTAAGTTAGGTAAAATCTTCATATTGGGATTTTGTAAAATTAGGTAAATATTAAGAAGATGACCAGTTTCATGGTACATGAGAGAGGGGATCTGCTTGTGCATATATATTTTAAATGCATATTATATTTAAAGTGCATATTACATTTTAAAATTATTTTCCTCAGTTTTTTTAATATATACTCAAGGTCACTAAAGTAAAGAAGTTCATGAAATCATTTAAGTGATTTCCCTCAAATCTGGGACAAATAGCCAATGGAATATAAATGAGAAAATATTGGTTATACTGCTGTTGGCAATTTGTTCAGGAAACCGAATTGTTTTTTATCATCCAAATTTATCTTCCAAAACCATGAAATATATAATTCTAAATTGAATTTTTTTTAAATTTTTTTATAAACATATTTTTATCCCCAGGGGTACATGTCTGTGAATCACCAGGTTTACACACTTCACAGCACTAACCATAGCACATACCCTCCCCAATGTCCATTACCCCAGCCCCCCTTTCCCGACCCCGTCTAAACTCAGGTACCACAAAGCAAGATTTTGGGTTTGATTATTAAATTCATGCTATGAACCAATTTATTATTATTATTTTTTTAATTTTTAAGCCACCTGAGACAGGGTTTTTTAAATTGCTGTTTTGGTTTGGTTTGACTTTTTTTGGTAAAGCTAGCTAGTTTTTCACCACCATTTCCATTTAGATGTTATATAAATCTGTTGAAACATTTGATGAGACAATTTGAACTACTCATCTGAACTGCTCTGTTCCTTATAAATCTCTTGTTTCTATCCACACACTAGCTCCACTCTAGATTGGAAGGGCTTAAAGATGAACTCTGGAGGAATAGAGGCTACGACTTAAGAGTAACTATTACTGATCAAAGGAGCTGCTTTCCATTCGCAAACATTGCTTTGCGCTATGGGTTTGGGCTCCTTCTGTTTCTACATCTTGTTGAAGACTTTCTTGACTTCCATTTGACTTCTTTGAACTCTGTTTTTGTCTTTCAGCATTTTCCCCTTTTTTTTTCCTTCTCTCTCCCAGATTTTTCTTATTCTATTAGCTTTCTCTTGTGTTCCTTATACTGCTTTTTAAAATGTAGTTTATCTCTTTATTAAGCTTGTCTATTAATTTGTCTATTAGTGTTTGTTTCTTTTCTCCTTTAAGGCTGTAGTGGTCTAGTTACACCTATTTTCATTCCATGGTATGAAAACTTGCTTGTTTATTTTGCAGCAAGTTCATTAGTGATCCTTATCCTCTTACTATGAATTTTCAATAAGAAATAGCAGAACATTCTGTATATTCATAGTGTCCCCTTCTATAAGCCCAAACTTTATTTTCTGTTGTCTAGACTTACTTCCCCAAACTTCTCTTTCTTCTTTTTCTCACTCTTGTGTCTTCCTCCCTGTATTTTTGTTTAAGTAGTCATTAATTTCCTTTCCCATTTGGCCCAGAATTGTTTTTCAACAAAACTTCTGAGTGAAAGAATATAATATTATCTTTCAGATTAGCTCCTTCATTCTAGTATATTTAAAACTAAATAATCTGGGCCAAAAGAGAATAACTTTAACATCTGGAATTATTTTTCTCCCTTTTTCCCTTTTTTTGGTGTGTGTGTGTGTGTGTGTGTGTGTGTGTGTGTGTGTTTCTTGTGTGTATGTTTGTGATTTTTTTATTGTTTTTGTTTCTTTAAACATTAACAATTGTTCTTTTCAGGGAAGGACAACCATAACCCACCCTAAGTTGCAACATTCCTTTCATAAGTTGTTTCATTACAATAGTAGCTTGTGTTAAGCAATAGAAATTAATTTGTTGTGTATATATATCCATTTGGGGCAAGCTGCTGTGGAGTGGGAAGAAGAGGTGTGCAGTTTAAGTACAATTTCCTCTGTTATTAACAAATGTTAGTGCCATACAACATGGCTCTTGAATTCAACACTCACAACATTTAAAAGAATGTTCTGCTTGGACCTAAACTATAAACAAAGCATAAGGGTTTCTGATTGATAAACTCTATATAAACACCTGAGAACTGGTAAATAAATGAACTCAATTTTATTAATTTCCAACAAAGTCATCTTTCATAGCCCATATTTTATTTATAACCAATTATTTTAATTGGTTATATTTTAATTTGTTATTGATTATTTTAATCAGTAAATAACAAAGGTCATTGAAATCACATAAATATTATATATGAGGATTTCTCTGTTTTCCCCTTATCAACATATGTAATTAAAAATCACTACAATGGAGTATTGTATTATAACTTTATTATTTGAATTGCATTATTAGTCTAGTCAAGATTTTCATAGTGCTTTAAGATTAAGGGTCTGTATTCATAGCTGAATATGTAGTAACTTATTTTTTCCATATACTAATTTCAATGCACATCAGCAAAAAGTTGCCTTTGGTTTTGCTTCTGTCCCATTTTTAATGTTGTACCCCAATTTTTTTCTAGAAGTCTGCTTTTTCTTTACAGTAAGAAAAAATTTTTTTTTAATATGGAACAAATGTAATATATTTTTACTAAGTTGTTATGATATCTGAGATATATTAAGCCTTTGCTCCTAAACCTCAGGAGCTTGCCCATTAAGTATGTATACATATCTGGCTATCTGTGTTATGAGCCCTAAATTACTGAGTTTATGCTCTCTCTGCAGGTCCAGTCCAGGTGCAGCAGCAAGGAGAACATTCTCAGAGCCAGTAAGTATGTCAACATTTCAGATGGACTACTGAATTAAGAGTTTATAGTTCAACAGGAAGAAGAGCTAAAATATTTTGGTGAAACAACAAAGAGCAATTGGGGACAGTTTATATAAAGAATATAAATGTTAGGGCTTTCACCTCCTTTGGTATTAGTATCAATATATTAGTGAATATTTCCCTCATTCCAGTTGTTTCTGGAAGCTGACAACAGAATTTTGATAGCACTTCTCATTAGGGTAGTAATGAGTCCCTCAATGATTCTACAATGAGAACCCTCTGTAATTGCCCCACTGACAAAAATTATTTGAAAATAGACTTAACTGAAAATAATAATATAAATCTACTATAAGAATCTAACTTAAAAAAAGTGACTCCTGAGAGGAGTCATAATCATTTTGTAAATGAATTCTTAAAAGATCCTACCTTCTTAAGCAGCATTTTTTAGAACATAGCTCCATGAACCAAGGATAAAGAAACCTTAATTTTTTTTGTTTGATCACTGATAACATTAACTTGAAGTCATCAACTTTGTGTATTACTCATTTTTCTATCTTATAAAAAGGAAATGTAAATAGCTTTCCTTACCTGTATCCTTGAAATGATGTAACATTGAAGGTTGTGCCTTAAAAGTTTTAGGATCCTAAGAGAAAAGTACTATATAAATGTACTATATAGTATATACTATAAATATATATAGTATATATATTTATATACTCTATAGTATATAAAAGTACTATATAAATAATAATTTAGTATTGTTTTCTGTCACTTAAAATTAATGACATCATCCTGTCTTCTCCCTGATCTTTATCAAGAGAAGTACGGGTGGACCATAACTAAATGGGTCTATTGGATACTTACACCACTGAGAATTCACTAGTAAACAGAATGATTTATATTTCCAGTAGAATATCTGTATTATTTAACAATCACAAAAGTAATTGGAGAACCTCAAATAGATAAAAATTTGTGTTTTATTTTCTTTACTATAAACTTTTCCTATTTCTGTTATGTGAATCTGTTATGTTACCTTGAAAACCCTTGAGTGAACTTTTAAAATGACATTTTGTGATGATTACTGTATGATTTCCATTTGTTGTTGATCCTTAGATGATGGTGGATCATTGATAGTGATTATGATGATAGGAACAAAAATAATTTCTTACTGACAACAGATTTCTTTGAATCCTCTTATACCTTTATCGTGTATCTTTGTGTTATTAGAATGGCCTTTCATTTCAGTTATGTTCTTACTGGCTTATAGACTCTTACCCACTTTGGATGGACATTACAGTTGTCCAGATTTTCCTGATCATGTTTTCTTATGATGAAATAGTCATTTCATCATTTAGATCCATGTAGTCATTTAGATCCATGTAGAGAGCCCATCCAACATCATAACCGCTCTATAAGTTTAAGATCTTTCATCTCAACATCACTTTAGTAACTCATACACATGCCCCTAGGCATACCCAGGATTCTTTTATACCATGAGCTGTTCTACCTCTGAACTAATCACCCTTAGTTTATTCCTTTGCTATGAACTAGTAATATTGCAGTCGTGTAGATCCTATTAACAGTTCCTCATTCTCTCAGTGCTGTGTTCTGCCTCTTTTCTTTTGGACCCTTTCCCCTATTCATAAATTATCCACTCCCCTTGTTTTCCTAGAAAACTGTTTTTTTTTCTTTTAAAACATGTTTTATCTTATAATGATGCATAAACAAATCCTGTAGAAGAGCCAAATAATACAGAAATATAGAGACTAAATATAAATTTGGTCTTTGTTGCCATAGACCTTTTGTTGTATGCATCTCTATTTTATACATGTATATATACATATACTGTTTTTATTTGTCTGTATATTTGTTTCAAGTTCTTATTTAAATTCTAGTTAGTTAACATATGGGGTAATAATATTGGTTTCAGGAAAAGAATTTATTGTTTCATCACTTACGTATAACACCCAGTGCTCATCACAACAAGTGCCCTCCTTAATACCCATCACACAGTTAAGCTGTACCCCCACCAAACTCCTCTCCATCAACCCTCAGTTTGCTTTCTCTACTTAGGAGTTTCTTATGGTTAGTCTCCCTCCTTCCCCTATGATCATCTGTGTGAGATCACATGATAATTGTCTTTCTCTGACTGACTTGTTTCACTTAGCATAATACACTCTAGCTACATCCATATCATTGCAAAGGCAAGATTTCATTCTTTTTGATGGCTGAATAATATTCGTGTGTGTGTGTGTGTGTGTGTGTGTGTGTGTGTGTGTGTGTGATTTTGGCTGTCAGAGTCACAGTAATTCAGTAACACAGTAATTCAGTAAACACAGAGCCAGTCATCAGTGTCCTTTCTTTCAATCTTTTTTAACTGAGGTGAATTTCACACAAAGCAGTTTTAAAATAAATAATTCAGTGATATTTAGTACATTTACATTGTTGTGCAACCACCACCTCTGTTTAGTTCCAAAACATTTTCATCACCCTAAAAGGAAATCCCATACCCATTAAGTACTTACTCTCCTCTCTCCACTACCACCAGCTTCCAGCAACTACCAGTCTGTTTTCTTTCTCTAAAGATTTGGGATTTTTTAAATAAATGGAATCATACAATTCTGTATAAATATGTGGTGACTTTGTCTAGCTGCTTTTGCTTAGCTCCATGTTGTAACATGTATCAGTACTTAATTCCTTCTTGTGGCTGCATAATATTCTATGATGTATTTTTACCACATTTTATTCATGCATTGGTCGGTTGATGGACATTTGGATGTTTTACCTTTTGGCTATTGTGAATAGTGCTGCTTTGAACATGCCTGTACATGTATTTGTTTGAGTACCTGTTTTCAGTTCTGTTGGGTATTTACCTAAAAGGTAGAATTGCTGGTCATATGGTAATTCTATGTTCAGCTTTCTAAAGAACTGCCAAACTATTTTCCACAGTGGCTAAACCATTCTACATTCTCAACAGCAGTATCCAAGGATCCTTCTTCCACATCTTTGCCCAAATGAGGCTTTTTTTTTTTTTCTTACAACCATTCAAGTAGAAGGGAAGTGTTATCTCATTGTGATTTTGATTTTCATTTCCCTAATGAGTAATGATGTGGAGCATCTTTTCATATGCTTTTTGGCCCTTTGTATATCTTTGCCCAATTTCTAATTGGTTGGTTTGTCTTTTGCTATTGATTGTAAAAGTTCTTCATATATTCTGGGTACTAGACCTACTAGACCCCCATCAGATATATTATTTGCAAATATTTTCTTCCATTGTCTAGGTTGTCTTTTCACTTTCTCGATAATGTCCTTTGCACAAAAGTTTTTAATTTTAATGAAGTTCAGTTTATCTAAGTTTTCTTTAGTTGCTTACGTTTTTGGTATCCTATCTGAGAAATCATTGCCAAATCCAAGGTCATGATGCTTTACTCCTATGTTTTCTTTTAAGAGTTATATGGTTTTAACCATTGTATTTAGGCTATTGAATCATTTTGAGTTAATTTTTTGTATATAGTGTGAGGTGAAGATCCAGCTTCATTCTTTCACATGCAGTTATCCAGTTGTCCCAGAACCATTTATTGAAAAGACTGTTCCTTACCCATTGATTGGTCTTGGCACCCATGTCAAAAATAAATTTAGGGGCGCCTGGGTGGCTCAGGTGGTTGAGCGACTGCCTTCGGCTCAGGTCATGATCCCGGACTTCCGGGATCGAGTCCCGCATCGGCTCCCAGCTCCTTAGGGAGTCTGCTTCTCCCTCTGACCTTCTCCTTTCTCATGCTCTCTCTCACTCATTCTCTCTCAAATAAATAAATAAATAATCTAAAAATAAATAAATAAATAAATTTACTATAGCTATAATGATTCATTTCTGGACTCTCAATTCTATTCCATTGATCTATATTTCTATCCTCACACTAGTACTGTACTGTTTTAATTACTGTAGTTTTGTAGTGACTTTTGAAATTGGGAAGTGAGAGTCCTCCAACTTTGTACTTTTTCAATATTGTTTTAACTCTTAGAGGCCATTCCATATGAATTTGAGGATTGGCTTTTCCATTTCTGGAGGGGAAAAAGGAAAAGAAAAAAGCCATCAGGATTTTGATAGGTATAACCATGAATCTATAGATTGCTTTGGGTAGTACTGCCATCTTAACAATATTAAGTCTTCCAGTCTGTCCTCCTTTAGATGTTAAATATGAGGCTCACATCTATATTTTGGGTACTTGTACATTTTCACAATGAAGTAGGCTATGACATGTAAGTATCTGGTAGAGATTCCAAATATTTACAAAGTAACTAATCACACAGTATCTGGATATTTCATCTCTGGAGGAATTTTTATTACACAGATGTCTTTTGCATTTTCTTGCCTCAGAAGTGAAACGAGCATATTAGTGTCAAACTTGAAACTACTATGATTTGCTGTGCCAGACACCAGGTACCCCACACCTCATAGCTGCCCTTCCTCCCACTTCTCCAGCCAGGCCCCATGGCCAGGCAGTCCAGGCCACTTGCCAGCCCGGCAGTAGGCCACAGTAATAAGTGTGGAGACCAGGCCCTGTGCCCACAACATGCCTCACTCCCTGAGAAAGGCCTCTGTACCACAGCATTCAAGCTACCTCCAATGCAAGGATTTGAGGGTGAGGTCTTAGTATGTAAGCTATCTTTGATATTATTTAAGAGTTAATGGGTCTTTCAGGAAGTTCCTAGAATTAATAATAAAAGTATTTGCAAATTTTATCTTCCCAGGCAATACTTTTCTGGATTAATAAAGTTGTGTTGATAAAGACATAGAATAGTAAAGTCATTTCAATGTAATGGCCAACAGTAGTTATCTAGGCAGAAATATTCCTAGAATGCAAAATAATTTATCTGTACCCTAACTTGGTACCTAAAAGAAGGCATCCTTCTTCATTTAACTATGCATAAAATTGTATGCCAATTTCTGGAGATTCTTATTTGAACAAATTATATAATAAGTAAAATAGAGGCTTCAGGTTTTGGGCTATATAAAAACAGAATTGACTTTCTCCTTTGAATGAATTAAGAGATTTTACTACTTTAGCAGCAAGACACTAGAATAATGATTCAATTGAGACACTATTCAAGTAAGAGATTTCCCATGGCTAGATTTCAAAACTGACTCAGCATTGCTTTCCTTTTCAAACCACTCTTTTTCCAGGTTGTTTTGCCAGTTCTCAAAGAATAGCACATTTATCCTAGTTCTCTAATGGACTTTTAATTTTAAAATAATTTTATCTTAAGGACATGTTTACTTGAAAACATTACTATTTTATTGGGGACACTCATTATGTAATAGAACAGGGTTCAGTGGATGTAGGAGAAATAAATATTCATTAAAATTCTTACAAGAACTGGGACGCCTGGGTGGCTCAGTTGGTTGGGCGGCTGCCTTCAGCTCGGGTCATGATCCCAGCGTCCTGGGATCAAGTCCCACATCAGGCTCCTTGCTCGGCGGGGAGCCTGCTTCTCCCTCTGCCTCTGCCTGCCACTCTGTCTGCCTGTGCTCACTCGCTCCCTCTCCCTCTCTCTCTGACAAATAAATAAATTTAAAAAAAAATTCTTACCACAACTGTTTTTTTTAAAGATTCTATTTATTTGTTCATGAGAGGCAGAGGGAGAAGCAAGCTCCCCACTGATCAAGAAGCCAGATGTGGGACTGGGACTTGATCCCAGGACCTTGGGATCCTGACCTGAGCTGAAAACAGATATTTAGCTGACTGAGCCACCAGACACCCACCAGAACTGTTAAGTGAAAAATTTTAGGTATTTAGTTTATCTGCAGCTCTTAACTTTCTGTAAGATTTTGCTTTTCCTACTTCTTGTGTAAAAGCTTGCTAGTCTTATACTAATCGACTGAACTTAATGATTTTTATGGTTCTGCTCTCTCTCCCTACAGTAAACAAGTAAACAAACAAATCCAATACAAATATTTGGGACATATTAAGGAAAATTATGGACATTAAGGAAATATAAACAGAAGAAGCAGTTAGGAAAAAAAGCTTTCTGTCACCTTCCAAATCTGAGCAAAGTGTCCCTCTTAATGTTCTCCTCTAGTACTCTGTAGTTCTCTTACTCCGTTGCTAGCTTATTTATGGTATAGTGCTTTTCTGCCTTCTCCACTTAATTCCCTCCACTCCACCCTAAGCTCTCTGCAGTAACTCATCTGTCTTATCCACTCATACTTTTCCAAGGCTCTCTCAATAAATGGGATGAATGGGTGAGTGAGTAAATAAGTCAAAGGAAAACCTTGGGGAGGCAGAGCAAGGAAGTGACAACAGAACATCCAGAGTAAGAAAAGAGAATGGGAGCAGAGAAGGAAAACAATTAACAGTAGCAAAAGCATTAATCTTTTTGTTACCAATACTATTTTTTCTTAACTACTCTTTCTGTTTAAATTATCTCATGTTTCGGGGCACCTGGGTGGCTCAGTGGGTTAAGGCCTCTGCCTTCGGCTCAGGTCATGATCCCGGGGTCCTGGGATCAAGCCCCGCATCAGGCTCTCTGCTCCGCGGGGAGCCTGCTTCCTCTTCTCTCTCTGCCTCTCTGCCTACTTGTGAGCTCTGTCTGTCAAATAAATAAATAAAATCTTTTAAAAATAAATAAATAAATTTATCTCATGTTTCATTCTGGCCCTTATAATTCCTTCATTCATTCTTACTGCTGTCACCAGATTCAAAACCTTTTGCCTAAAGTATTGTAATACTTTCTGGTTCTAGTCTTATGCTTTTCAATTTATCCTAGATAGATAAATCTTCTAGTTAAATTTCTAGCACCAAAAACATGAAGTTTGGGGGGTGCCTGGGTGGTTCAGTCAGTTGAGTGACCAGTTCTGGATTTGGCTCAGGGTTGTGGGATCGAGCCCCACCTCGGGCTCTGTGCTGGCCATGGAGTCTGCTTGAGATTCTCTCTCTTCCTCTCCCTCTGCCCCTCACTCCCCACCAAAAAAAAAGAAGTTTTTTTTTTTCCTTTATGAGAAGAAATTTTAAAGAAAATTGTGAAATAGTCCTTGAAGTATGTTAATTTCTTATAATCCTTATTTTTAGGAAATATTTCCTAATTCTCTCCTGCTGTGACCTAATCCCTTACCCTCTTTTTTGTCACTTACTGGATCAGACAACAACTGCTTATCATCACTTACTCAATTTTTCTTTACATAACTAAAGATAATTAGCAATTCACTTCCATAAATATTTATTGAGGTACTATTTATAAGCACAGTACTTCTCAACTTTCTCATCTAATCTCCTAAATAAATCAGATTTTTTCATATATCTTCTTGTAGTTTATTTACCAAATACTCAAACATTTTTCTTTTTTTTGTGAAACCTAGCAATTTAATAAGCAATATTTACCTTTAATTTAAATTTGATCTTGCTTTTTTATTTTATATGAAAAAGTATGATTCATTTATTACTTTTAGTCAATCTTTTTAGCCTCTTAATTGTCAATATTTTATCTGGTATAGCTAAAAATATTAAGCTAATAAATCATGGAATAGGAAGTCCCACCCCTCTTTTCTCCACAGAGACACCAATTTAACAACAGTATATGGAGTAAAATATTTGTGAGAACTCCACAAACCAGTTAATAAATTGCAAACCACAGGTGAATGCAAAGCCAAAAACAAGCCAAGCAAAGGTGGATTAAAATGGGAAAGAAATATTTTCACTTTACCTATGATCTCTGCACCCCCTTAGTCAGCATAGCTCACTATGATCATCAGAGTAGAATAAGCATCCAATGTTTTAGTTGTTTGAAGGCTGCCCAAGGAACTGATTTGTTCCATCTGACTTGGAGTGCTGATGAAACCAGCATAGTTTGCATGCCAAGGGGCCACTGAAAGCAAGTGAGAGCAGTGGCAGCTTGCAGTGACACTGGAGAGTCTGAAATAGTGCAGAAGCTGACATGGCTCACTGTTATGGGAAAGCAGCAACCAATTCCAACTTATTCCTTAGGTAGAAGAGAAAAGAACACAGCAAGTATATGCAGCAGTTCAGTTTAGGGGTTGGGGGAAGCCTATCCAAAGGATTGGTTTCTGTCTCGCTTGGCTTAGGGTGCTTGAGTTGGCATACTTTGGATGCCAAGAGGCCACTGATATTAAAGGAGAGTAGGTGGCTTGCTGCTGCAACAACAGAAAGATTGCAGTGCTACAGGAAGATACAAGAGGAAACAAGAGACTATGGACTCCTGAAAAAGAAACCGACAAACTCTGATTAGAAAATTACATGCACAGCCAAGAGAAGTTATAAAACCCTCAGAATCTCCACCTGGGCTGTTTGGTGAAAGTCTTCCTCTGTATAAAGTCAGTATATAAAGACTGGGAGATGTGGCTGTTTTCCCAAATGCATAAAACTCAGAAGGGAAAAAAAAAATCACAACATACAAGAAGAAACAAAGAAATATGGCTCAATCAAATGAACAAAATAGGAGTACCTGGGTGGCTCAGCTGGTTAAGTGTCTGACTATGGCTCAGGTCATGATCTCAGGGTCCTGCGATCCAGCCCTGTGTCAGGCTATCCTTTCAGTGGGAAGTCTGCTTATCCCTCACCATCTCCCTCTGCCCCTTCCCCTGCTTGTTCTGTCTCTGTCTCTCTCTCTCTTTCTCAAATAAACAAAATATTTTTAAATGAACAAAATAAATCTCTAGAAACGAACCCTGAAGAAAAAGAAATCTATGAATTTCCTAACAAAGAATTCAAAGTAATTTTCTTGAAGCTAAATGATCTATAGGAGAATACAGATAGACAGCTAGGCAAAAGCAGGAGAACAATGCATGAACAAAATGAGAATATCAACAAAGACATAGAAACTATTAAAGAAACAAGCAGAAATTATGGAACTGGAGAATAACTGAATTGAAAAATTCACTAGAAGCATTCAACAGCAGACTTAATTAAGCAGAAGAAAGAACTTGAAGAAAGATCATTTGAAATTATCAAGTCAGAGGAGCAAAGTGAAAAAAATGAAGACAAATGAAGAGATCCTAAGGAATTTATAGGACAGCATTAAGCAAATTAATATATGCATCTTGAGAGTTCCAGAGGAGAAGAGAGAAAGGGAGAACTTATATGAAGAGATAATAGCTGGAAACTACCCAAATCTAAGGAAATAAATGGACATCAAAATTCAGGAAGCTCAAAATATTCCAAATAGGATGAATCCAAAGAGGCCTACACCAAAGCACATGACAAACTGTCAAAAGTCAAAGATAATCTCTTGAAAGCAGCAAGAGCAACTTATGTTTAAAGAAGCTTTCATCACATTGTCAGTGGCTTTCTCAGCAGAAACCTATGGGCCAGAAGGGTGTAGGATGATATATTCAAAGTCCTGGAAGAAAAAGATAGCCAACCAAGAATATTATTTCTAGCAAAACTGTCCTTCAGAAATGAAAGAGAAATAAGGACTTTCACAGATAAGTAAAAGCTGAAGAGTTTATCACCACTAGACCTACCTTACAAGAAATGCTAAAGTTATTCCTGCAAATTGAAACAAAAGAACATCAGGGGCACCAGGGAGATTCAGTGGGTTAAAGCCTCTGCCTTCAGCTCAGGTCATGGTCTCAGGGTCCTGGGATCGAGCCCTGCATTGGGCTCTCTGATCGGTAGGAAGCCTGCTTCCTCCTCTCTTTCTGCCTGCCTCTCTGCCTACTTGTGATCTCTGTCTGTCAAATAAATAAAATCTTTAAAAAAAAAAAAAAAAAGGACATCAGACAGCAACACAAATGTATATTAAGATATAAAACTCACCAACAAAGGTAAATATATAGACAAATACAGAATTCTACAATATTGTAATAGTGGCATGTAAAGCACTTTTAATTTTAGTATAGAATTTAAAAGATAAAATCATAAAAAATAACTTTAAGACTATGTTAATGTATACATGGTATGTAAGGAGTGGTTTGTGACATCGGTTAATATAAAGGGGGGTGGAAATATGTAAAAGACTAGGGTTTTATATATGATTGAAGTTCTTACAAGCATGAAATAGATTGTTGTAACTATAAGATGTTTAAGTTCCAAGGAAACCACACACACACACACACACACACACACACACAAAATACCTACAGAATATACAAGGAAAGAAATGAGAAAGAAATCAAAGGTCAATACCAAAAACAAAATCAATGAAACACAAAGAAAAGCATCAAGAGTAGAAAAGAGGTCCAAAATAACTACAAGACAAATAGAAAACAATTTTTAAGATGGTAATAGTATGTCCTTTCCTATCAGCACTAACTTCAAATGAAATGGGTAAAATTTCCCTATCAAAAGACGTAAGAGTGGCTAGCTGAATGGATTTTAAAAAAATAAGATGCATCTACAAGAGATTCACCTTAGATAAAAAGACAAACATAGGCTGAAAGTGTAAGGATGGAAAACATTTCATGTAAACGGTAACCAAAAGAGAATAAGAGTGGCCAAATGTATATCAGACAATATAGACGTTAGGTTAAAAAGAGCTGTTACAGGAAACAAAGAAGAGTGTTATATAATGATAAAAGAGTCAATTCCATAACAATGAAAGATATAAAAATTATAAATACATAAGCACGTAACATCAGGGTACCCAGAAATACAAAGCAAACATGGACAGAACTGAAGGAAGAAATAGATAGTAACACAATAATAGTGAATTCAATATACCACTTTTAATAATGGATAGAATAATCAAACAAAATCAGTAAGGAAACAGCACTTGACCATTATAAAATGATTGGACCTAACAGACATACACAGAACACTGCACCCAACAGCAGCAGAACATATATTCTGCCCCATACCTATTCACAGAACATTCTCCAAAATAGATCAAATGTTAGACCACACACACACAAAAAAGAGCCTTAACAAATTTAAGGAAGATTAATCTACCAAGTATCTTTTCCAACAACAAGGCAATGAAACTAGAAATCAATAACAATAGAAAAATTAGAAAAATCACAAATATGTGGAAATTACACACTCTTGACCAACCAATGAGTCAAAAAGAATTCACAAGGAAATTAGAAATTATCCTGACACTAATGAAAACCAAAACAAAACACTAAAACTTATGGAATGCAGCAAAAGCAATAATACAGGGAAGTTTATAACAATAAATGGCTTACATTAAAAGAGAAGAAAGATCTGAAATCAACAATCTAACTTCACATTTTAAAGAACAATAGAAATAAAAGAAATAATCTTCAAGTTAGAAAAAGGAAGAAAATAATAAATATTAGAGAAGAAATAAATGAAATAGAGAATAGAAAAACAATAGACATCAAAAAACAGTTATTTTTTTAAAAATTAGATAATTTGACAAACCCTTAACTAGACTGAGAATAAAAGACTTAATTACTAAAATTAGAAATGAAAAAGAATACATTACAACTGATGCCACAAAAATAAGAAAAAGATTATGAGACTACTTTGAATAATTATATTCCAGCAAGTTGGAAAGCCTAGAAGAAATGGATAAACTTCTAGAAACATATATTCTACCAAGACTGAATCATACAGAAACAAAATCCAAAAAAGACTTAACAACTAGAAGGAGATTGAATCAGTAACCAAAAGTTTTCCACCAAGAAGCCCAGAACCAGATGACTTCACTGTATAATTCTACCAAACAATTAAAGAAGAATTAAAGCCAGTTCTTCTCAGACTCTTCCAAATATTGAAGAATAGGGAACACTTATTAACTCATTTTCTGAGGCTGTCTATCATTACCCTGAGCCAGACAATGATATTATGAGAAAACTACAGACCAGATCAGAACCTCTTATGAACGTAGATGCAAAAGTCCTCAGCAAAAACTAGAAAATGAAATTCAACAGCATATTAAAAAGATTATATACCATGAGCAAGTGAGATTTATCCCTGGGATACAAGGGAAGTTCAACATACAAAAGTCAATAAACAGAATATACCTCATAAACAAAACAAAAGAACAAAAACCACATGATCATCTTAATAGATACAGAAAAAGCATTTGACAAAATTCAATGCCCTTTCCTGATAAAAACACTCACCAAATAGGAATAGAAGGGGATTACCTCAACATAAAGTTATATATAAAAAGGTAGACAGGTAAATTATACACAACAGTAGAAAACTGAAAGGTTTTCCTTTATTCGCAAACATGGCAAGAGTACCCACTTTCACCACTTCTGGAAGTTCCAGTTTTTCACCACATACTAGAAGTTCCAGTCAGAGCTCTTAGGCAAGAAAAGCAAATAAAAGACATCCGAACTAGAAAGGAAGAAGTAAAATGATCTCTATTCACACATGACACAATCTTATATGTATAAAACCCTAAAGATTACACACATACACACATACACGCACACACTGTCAGAATGAAAGAATTCAGCAAAGTTGCAGAATACAAACTCAATAATCCAAAATCAGTTGTGTTTCCAAATACTAACAATGAACAATCCAAAAGGAATTAAGAAAACAACCCCATTTCAATAGTATAAAAAATAAAATACTCAGGGATAAATTAAACAAGGAGGTAAAAGACCTGTACACTGAAACTATAAAATATTGCTGAAAGAAATATCCCCTTGTTCATGAATTGGAAGACTTAATATTGTTAATATTCATATTTCCTAAAGCAGTCTAAAGATTCAGTGCAACCACTATCAAAATCCCAATGACATTTTTTTTCAGAAATAGAAAAACCATTTTAAAATTCAGTGAAAAAAAAAAGGACTTTAAATAGCTAAAATAGTCTTGAAAAAAAACAAAGCTGCAGGCCTCTCATTTCCTAATTTCAAACATACTACAAAGATACATTAATCAAAACAGTGTTGTTCTGGCATAAAAGCAAACGTATAGACGAACAGAATAGAAAGCCCAGATATAAACTGCCACATATTTGGCACCAAGGGTGCCAAAATTACACAATAGGGAAAGGACAGTCTATTCAACAAGTGGTGGTGGGAAAACTGGATATCCAAATGCAAAAAAAATTAAAGACGGACCCTTAATCTTATACTATATACCAAAATTAACTCAAAAATGGATTAAAGACCTAAACATAAGACCTGAAGCTATAAAACTAGAAGAAAACATAAGGGGAAAGCTTTATGACATTGGGATGGACAATGATATGACACAAAAACAGCAACTAAAACAAATACAGACAAATGGGACTACATTAAATTTTTAAAATTCTGCATAGCAAAGTACACAATCAACAGAATGAAAAAGCAACCTATAGAATGGAGCAAAGTATCTGCACACCATATATCAAATAATGAGTTAATCTCTGGGATATAGAAGGAATTCCTACAATTCAACAACAAAAAGCAATTACAAAGTGGGCAAAAGACTTGAATATACAATTTTCCAAAGATACACAAATGCCACTGCGTGTGTGAATGGGATGCTCAATATCACTAATTATAAGGGAAATGGAAATAAAATCTGCCACTACTTAAGAAAAAAATAAAAGTGTTGGTAAGGATGTGGAGAAATTGGAACCCTTTGTACTGTTAGTGGGATTGTAAAATGGTGCAACTACTATGGAAAATTGTAAGGAAGTTCCTCAAAAAATTAACAATAAAATTGCAACATGATCTAGCAGTCCTACTTCTGAGTATATATCTAAAAGAATTGAGAACAGGATCTCAAAAAGATATTTGCATATCTATGTCCATTGCAGCATTATTCACACTAGCTTCTGCAGCCTAAATGTCCATCAACAGATGAATGAATACATGTACATAATGGACTATTAGCTCAGCCTTTAAAAAAGAAGGAAATCCTGTCATATGCTAGAACATGAATGAAACTTAAGACATTATGCTAAATGAAATAAGCCTGTCACAAAATACATACATAACTCAACTTATCTAAGGTATCTAAAATAATCAAACTCATAGAATCAGAAAACAAAATGGTAGTTGCCAGGGGCTGGAAGGAGGAGGAAATGGGGCATTACTGTTCCATAGGTATAGAGTTTCAATCACAAAGTGAAAAACCCTTTTCTCCCAAACTTCGAACTCCTCTTGTTGTTACATACTGGAAACCCCCCTGGTGTTGTACTGGGATCTCACATTTCCCTCATCAGAACGAAATTAACCACCCTTCCCTCCAAATTGTCTCTTTATCACTATCTTAGTTAATGTCATTCCCACTAACCCTCATAACTAAAATCGACTCTCATCATATTTGCCTCTCCTTCCCAAAGCACAGTCAGTCATAGAACCATTTATTATGGCTCTTCTAAATATTCTTTTTCCAGTTCCTATTATTTTTAGTTAAGAACTTCTGTGTCTCTGACTTTTAAGATTATAGTAGCATACTAACTGTTCTGCCTGACTGCAGTCTCTCTTACTTGCAGACTGCAGTCTGTTTTCCTTGCAATCTACCATCAGTCAAGTATTGCATTTTTAAAATGTATCACTTCTGTATAAAAAAATCTTGAATGGTTCTTCATTTGCTATAGTATTAATCCTCTTCAAATCCTATCCTTAACTGAAATGACCACCCTTATGCCTTTTAGTTCATCTCCTCTCCACCTCTAGCCTCACTGGGTGATTCCTCATTCTCTAAAATTACTTTCAAACCTCTATTATTTTGTTCATTCTGTTTCACATGTTCCTCCCTTTTTCTATTGTTTAAAGCTCAATTGGCACCTCCTCTGTGGAACTTTACCATTTGTGCCATCAGAATTAGTTATTTCCTTTTCTGCATTATCATACATAGTTTTTTGTTTTAAAACATTTAAAAAATGGTTTTTTTGTTTAAAGACATAAGCATTTACAAGTGTGTTTTACTTTTTCCTTAAAACACTGTGTGACTGAGAAATGGGAATCTCATCTTACCTACCTCAGCATTACTCCCTAGTGTTTAATAAAGTGTCTTACATAGGGAGAGTATTCAATTTATTTTTAGTAAATGAAGTTGAAGGAAAGAAAGTCCCCCTAGTGTGATACAGGAGAAAGCACACCAGGAAAATCTGGACATCTGGTCTTCATTTTGAACTATCTATTTAGACATGTAATGTTGAGCTAATATTTCAACCTTTCTATGGTAGAACTTGTTATCTGCAAGAAATCTTTGTATGTGTCACTCTTATTGCCTGGAACACTGGGTGTTATATGCAAACAATGAATCATGATACACTACATCAAAAACTAATGATGAACTGTATGGTTACTAATATAACACAATTAAAAAAAAACTTTTTAAAAACTTTTTAAAAAGCCTAGCATTTAAGGGCTTTTATGGTCTGGTTTTAGTTACTTTTCTAACCTCAACTCCCTCTGATCCCCATTAGGAACCCAGCACTCTACCAATATCCATCTCTACATTCTTTTCTAATCATATTGTGTCCAGTCTCACCTTGGCTGCTGTATCACTTAGTCCCGGCAGGAGTCAAATGCCACATTCAAACAGGATAATGGAGAATTTAATAAAGGAACTAGTTACAACAGAGTAGCTAGGGTTAAGGAAAAGCAAGATAAGTTGAAGAAATTTTGGGGCTCCCAACAGCAGGAAACTGTTCCTGCCTTTAAGCCTCAAGGATCCAGGGAAGGGAATAATTGTCTAAAATAAGTCTAAAATAAAATAAAATAAAATAAAATAAAATAAAATAAAATAATTGTCTAAAATAAGGACTGACTCACAGAGCTAACTGTTTTTATTAAAGGAACATAACCACTGCCAAACAGCACTCAAGCAGAAGTCACAGGTATAAGGATTCTATTGGTTCTACCCATAAATGCTAGACCTCTGGGGCACATAGCAGGGTAGAATAAAGTGGGGAGGAATATGGGAGAGCAAAAGCAGCTGCTTTATTCAAACTGTTCTTCCACATGGATTTAAATCTATCTCAGATGATAACTCTATTAATAATAATATCAATGCAAATATCTAACTTTTTTTAGGGGAGAGGAAGAAGGAGAGGGAGAGGGGAAATCTTAAGCAGATTTCACACCCAGCATGGAGCCCAGTGACATAGGGTTCAATCTCACAATCCTGACATCATGACCTGAGCCAAAATCAAGAATAGGATGCTTAACTGAGTGAGCCACCCAGGCATCCTGAATGCAAATATCTAATATTTATGAAGAGCTTACTATACACCAAGCATTGTAACACACAGATGGAGGAGGGGGTGCAGTTTGAGGAGGAGGAAGGGAATAAGGGAAATAAGAGGCTGGAAAAGTTACCAAATTATGAGCTCCAGTTGGCCATATAGTTTTTGAATATAAACCTTCTAATTGCCATGCTAATGGGTTTGGATTTTATTGTAAAGGTCAGTAAAGGAATTTGAATGTGGAATGACAAGATCAAATTTACAATTTTGAAGGAACATTTATTATGATGTGAAGAATGGATTGATTCCAGGTAAGATCAGAAGCAGGAATCTGATGAGAGCTTGAATTAAAGCTGGAGCAATAGAAATGGAAAAATAATACAGTATTTTTTTTTCTAATATTAAGGAATCGCAATTGGCAGGATTAGGAACTAGATATGGAAGGTAAGGAAGTCAAGCATGACTTGGGAAACATGAATTCTAACTTGGGAAACATGAATTACAAGATCCTATATTGATATGACTCATACTTGATCTTCATAGTCTTAAAAATAAGCAGGTGTTTGCTAGTTGTACTGGAAGTAGAAAAGCAGTTAAGACAGATGTGTGAGAAAAAAATCATGCTGTGTACTAGAAATTATTAAGTTTGCTATAGCTGGAATAAGGGTATATGTAAGAGCAAAGAGGGATGAAGTCAAAGAGAAAGGAGTACTGGTATAAAAGAAAGAATTCCTGGATCCTAGACCTGGGAATCTTGAATACATCTAATAACATACAAGTCTCAGGTGCTTGATCTGAACAAAAGAACAGAAACATATGACCCTGCCTATTTCAGAGAACTCCCAAAGATCTCATCTCCAAACACTATGGTGATGGGGATTGGGATTTTAACATATGCATTTGGCAGGGAAGCAAGAAATGCAAACATTCAGTCCATAGAAAATATTGAGAAAAAAATTACCAAGTAGGCCTCCAGAGCCTTTCAAATCATACTGTATAGAGTGATTTATTTCATTTAATTATGCCTGAGGCTATTTCTAACCTTAGGTCAAATGTCCAACATCTTTTCAATGGAAATATTCAGCTTATTTGACAATGTCAATGTTTTTCTACTAAATTGATTTCATACAGAAACTTTGTAGTTAAGCTTCTTTGTGCTTATTCTCTTTATTCATTTCCCTACTGCATTGGCCCTCTTACCACTTTTAAACAAAATGGTAAGAGAAGAAAAACCTAGTTTCAATTTATTGTTAATAAATATTTGCAATTATTTTAAAATATGGACTATCTAGTAAAAAAGAACATTGAAGTTATTGACTCAGAATAATGTTTGAAATTTTATGTAGTGTTTATCTCTCAGCTCATCTTTGTCATGCTGCATATTCTAGAGTGATTAAAATCAAGTATTTAAGACGTTAGTCAACAAAAATTTTCTATGTGGCCACTGTGTGCATAGCATCCTTGGGCTTTGACATTAAGATACTTTTTCCTTTCTCAAAGAGCTGAAAATCTAGTTAAGAAAATAGACACATATATAAATATTATTGCTGTAAGATATGTAGTTAATATAGTATGTAATGAGAATCCTAGGATAGAGTAGTTCATAGTGCCTCAGTGCAGGAAACAGAAAGAAAAGGAATGGGCATATATTGCATCATAAAGGAGAGATTATTGAAAGAAATTTTTTTTTGTTTTTTATTATTATTATTATTGCAATAATTTCAAACTTCAGAAAAGTTGCAAGAATAGTACAAAGAACTCTTGTATATCTTTCATCAGATTCCTTCAAATGTTAGCATTTTGTCACAATTGCTTTATCATTTTTCTCTGTATATTAATACACATATTTTCTGAAACTGCTTGTGGGTAAATTGCAGACATGTTGCCTCCTTATCCCTAAATACTTCAAATGTGCATTTCCCTTAATTTAAAAAAGGAGAAAAGAAAGAAAAAAATATTCTCTTACATAACCATGATACAATTATCAAAATCAGGAAATGAACCTTGCCATAATACTGTTATACAATCTTATTCAAATTACATTTTGTCGGGGCACCTGGGTGGCTCAGTGGGTTAAAGCCTCTGCTTTCGGCTCAGGTCATGATCCCAGGGTCCTGGGATCGAGCCCCACATCGGGCTCTCTGCTCCACGGAGAACCTGCTTCCTCCTCTCTCTCCCTGCCTGCCTCTCTTGCCTACTTGTGATCTGTCAGATAAATAAATAAAATCTTTTAAAAAAAAATTACATTTTGTCAATTTTTCTAATAATGTTCTTGATAGCAAAAGAAAAAAACATTTTCTCCTTCTAATCTGAGATCCAATCCAGAATCATGCATTACTTTCACCAACCATGTGCCTTTAGGCTCCTTTATCTGGAGCAACTCAATTTTTTTTTTTTTTTTGGTCTTTCATGACATTAACATTTTTCAACAGCACAGGTCAGTTACTTTATAGAATATTCCTCAATTTTAGACTTTTCTGATATTTCCTGACAGTTTCATTCAGGTTATGCATTTTTGTTAGAAATACTTTATATGTGATGTTGTATTCTTCACACATCATATAAAGAGATTCATGATGTCATTTTATCCTATTACTGGTGATATTAATTACTGGTGATATTAACTTCGGTCACTTGGTTAAGATGCTGTCTTCCAGGTTTCTCCACTCTAAAATTACTACTTTACTTTGTAGTTAGTTGGAATCTTATGGGGCTATCTGGTGAAACTATATAAGTATGTGTTTTTCTTCAGATTTTCACCTTCTAGTTTTACAATCCATTGATGATTTTTGCCTGAACCAATTCTTGTTATGATAGTTGCCAAGTGGTGACTTTATAATTCCAACATTTCTTCATATATCAGTTGGCATTCTGTTGTAAGGAAGAATTTTATGTAATTATTTCTTTATTTATATTACTGTATATTCATAGATTATTTTATTAAATGGATTCTATTATCTGCTACTATCCTAATTTACTTTGATGCTTAAATTGCCCCAGGCCAAACAGTCTCTTCAAGTTGACTCCAAGATCCTTTTGACATATTCCATCATTATTTGATTACTTCCTTACTAAAGAAAGTTGTGAAGGAAGAATAATGATTTCTTAAGAAGATAAGAGAAAATTCACTCTAGGCAAAGCAAACATCATATGCTAAGGCAGGGAAATATGAAATAGTATGGTATATTCTAATATCTACAGTATCATCAATTTTTCTAATGGAGTAGTGAGTGAGGCTGAAAAGGAAGCAAAGAAGTATTTTGTATACTATTCAAAGGAATTTGATTTTACCCCATGGGTAGTGAACCATGCATATAAATTATAGTGCAAATGTTTTGTGACAGTGCCCTGTTTTATAATCTTGATTATAAAATTATAATCTTAATGCACAAAGCCCAAGAGTATTTTCCTTTAATATTTCTTATAATGCCCTAGAAAATAACACAGTCCCTTCGGCCATGTTTTCTTGGTCTTGTCAGAAATGCTCATAGCATTTTTATCTTAGGATAAACAAGTAGAAAAACATTTAAGACTATTAAATTGAAAACAATATGAGAAAGTATTTTCAGATATACAGACTGCCATATCATCCCAAGCCTATAAACTCTATGATTGCCAGTGTTTTCTTAGTCTTTGAACTTGATTTATCTTAGTTTAAGAGATATATATGAAAGAGTAAATGCTTATATATCTGAACCACACATCCTTTGAATTACCAAAGATCCTAGCTATTTAACCGGAGCAAACTATCATTTTCACTCTTTAGGTTTCCTAGGAAAGCTATTCATTATTTTAGGTGGTTTGCTGCTCTCAAAGATTCAGAAAGTAGAAATATAAGGAATCCAAGCTGCAAATAGTATGATAAAGGCAATGTTATTAATATGACAGAAGAAGCCTCTTCCTTGAGATTTTCTGTATATCCAAAGAATGAATAATTATTTACACTTTAGACTTGGTAGGTTTAGGTTTGGTTGTTTTGAGGAATAAAGTTTTCTCTTGAGGATTTTAATCAAGAAGAACCTGCACAAATATCTTGTTTCTATCATATTCTGTTATATCATTTGAAAGCATCTTTTCTTTATTTAACTTCTAATTTAAAGAGTGGATTTTCAAGCTAAGATGAAACATTGGATATTAAAAATTATCAGATTGAAAAGGATGCATTTGAATTGGGAAAAATAATTTCATTGGTATAAATCTCATTTCACGATGACCATTACATAAAAAAAAAGGTTACTGCTATATGACAAAGATCCTTAGTTACTCTACTCAGTAGAAAGGAATCCATTTGTATCTTCTGTGCCCCTTTGAAGGCCTTATATATACATCACAGATACTGCCATTAGTATTTAAACATATCCTTAATGATGTCAGTCCTGATTGAATCCATACTGTTTTTATACTGACTTATTTTATAGTCTTTTTAGTGGTTATAACTGCTGCATGGAAGATAAAAAACCTCAGTAACATTTTAAGTACTTTACCTGCAAAGATTCCAAGCTCATATATAGTCAACCCCACATCTGAACATGTGCACCAGAAAATATAAACATGACAAGTTAGGTTTTACTTATAGAAACCTGGATTTGTTAGAGAAACCTCCTGTCACCAATCTGTGGCTAATTTAGAATTGCTTTAATCCTTTAAGTTTACTTGAGAAAATTAAACCCATTGCAGAAGAATGCTATCAATTTAGATGTTATAATTCAAACCTGTTCTCCTTTGCTCAGTTTGGATATCTACTAGTGCAGGGGATGTCTAGACTTGCTTTCACCATCCTCACCCTACTTCCATATAGAAATTCCATATCCTACAGCTACTACTTTGTAGTTTATTTTTGTCAAAGTAGCTAACCTGCCTACGAATTATCAGTGATAGCCATATATCACCAACTAATTTTACTATTATACGTTAAAGTAAATATTCCCTTGAACCACTATAATCTTCTATATAGGACACATATTTTCACATGTTAGTTTTGTAGTGAACATGAGTTGAATGAAGCTAATACCCTCACAGATTCTCTTTGTGACCATTCGTATTTATTTGTAAGGTGGCTATCAGAATATATCTGTGGCCACGAAATCATCTTTGCTTTATAGGGAAAAACTACCCAAATTTTCTCTCAATTTTTGGATTTTTTTTTTAAATTTTTTTATCCAAAAACTGAACTCCCTTTTATTATAACCTTCTTATTTTTAAAAAATTATTCTTTCCTACCTTTCTACTTCCATCAAACTGGATTTTATGGCCCATTCAGTGAAATTTGGCTGCTAGGCTATAATCCGTCATGCCTTCAAGATAAGAGTACATACTTTTTTTTCCTTTTCCATTAGATTTCTGTGGTGGGTTCAGAAGCAACAAGAGGATTGGGGTGTGGAGAAAAACAATTCTTGATCCTTTTTCCTATCTGAATGAGTTCTCTAATGCCCAGGTCAAATAAAAGTGCTTTGGGATTATAACCTGTAAAATAAAAGTCAGAGATAACTATTCTTAAATTTTCTGAAGCTTTCGCTTTGAAGCTTCTTACAAATAACTACTGTTAACATCAGAAAATAGTTGAAATCATGTTTCTTTTAAAAATGGAAACCAAAAATTTAGTAAGATATAGGGTTTACCTTCAAGGAGTTTACAATTGACTAACATAGGTAAGATAAGTATTTAAATGTCTATAACATAACACAGAAGTGGTAGGTGCCCTAAAATGTATATATAAGTAAGGTGAAAAATTATTTTTAAAGATTTTTGGGAAAGATTTTTCCAGGCTGGTAGATATCCACACAGTAATTTCCAATTAGAGAGAAAACCAGCAGTCTCTATAGTTAGAGAACTGTCATCAGGTGGTTTAATACCTACCTGCTCTTATTTTTTTATTTACCATCTTTCCTTTCTGCTGAGCTATAATGTTCTTCATGGCAGGATGTATCTCACTCTGTATCCCAATTCCCTAACCATAACTGGCTCATAAAATCCATTCAATAAATAGCTGTTGAAGAGATGTATCACTGATAAACTAGTTTTCTAAAAAGAAAATTTTATTACAAAGCAATTCAACAAATAAACTGTTCAGTTAAAAAGTATAATTTTCTCCTCAGAAACTAAACACTTTAAAAGGATCGCTTTTTAGAAGGTTATACACAATTTGGGCACCATAAAGAAAGTAAAACATATTTTAGAAAATATCATATCTGAGACCAATAAACCTGAAAAAAAAAAAAAGAACAGAAGCACCTATCTCTATCATTTTCTCTAATTACACTTGTTGTGACAATATGTCTTCATGATATTTAATGACAAAGTTGGGACTTCAGTGAAAGCAAAAAAAAAAATTTATGTTTCAAATTATAAGTAAATGATATACATAATCCTTTGTAAGTGTCCACTTGTTTAAATTTTGAGTAGAAATACTATTCATGTTTAGCACTAAATCTCTAAGGCCCTTCAAGCTTTGTAATTTTGTAAATTTGTAATTTTCTGATTGCCCATGGGAGGGAAATGTCCTAAGTATAACATCTTTATATGTCTTTTTCTTTGAGTGCTTATAACAATATCATTCACCTTAAATGGAAACTCTGTGAGGTGGTACCTTTAAGCTAATTAAGTGAATATGTCTGAAACAACTGCTGGGGTTGGGTTAGAGATATTAAACTTAATAAATTGCAATGACTAGGAACTTACAGACTACTGAGGAATATATACAATCATGATAAAGTGGATTAAAGAAATAGGAACTTATTTGTCTTGCATATCAAAAGCCTGGTGACAGGCAGTCCAGGGATTGTGCAGCAACTCTTTTTTCTTCTCAGATTACCATACTTACTGTGTGGGTTTCCACCCTCATGGTTAAAAAAATGGCTACACCACCTCCCAGTATCTATCCATGTCCAAGCAGAAAGAAGAAAGGGCAAAAGCTTTCTCCTCTTAAAGCTTTATCTCTTTTTCTTTTTATTCACCATAGGGACAGCCCCCAGGGACTTCTTCCAACATCTTACTGACCAGAACTGTATTATATGACCACACTCAACTGCAGAGTGGCTAGGGAAGAATGGAGCTGTGAATAGCAGACAGGATAGGCAAGCAACTGTGTTTGCAGTCACTCCTTTTCTGTTTACCCTCGGGCTATAAAGAAAAGAAAAGAAAAGGCCAAGTTATTTATGCATGAAAATATGGTGATCTAAGAAGTCCCTCTCATTAAATGACTCATTAATTTAACAAATATTTATTTTTATTGCTTATTATGTGCCAAATACTGTTCGAGATACTGGAAATAACATTGAATGAAAAAGACAATGGAGCTTACATTCTAAAGGGGAAGGCTATAAATATAAATGTATAATATAAATTATAAGCATGTGGAAATGAATATCCATATATGTGTATATGTATTTATATATACACAGAGAAAGGATAAAAATAATAGAAAATAATGGTGGGTAATAATCTAGATAGGATGTTTAACAAAGTCCTGTCTGATGAGATGATATTTTAGCAATGACCTGAAAGAAATGAGGGATTGATGGAACCATAGTATCTGGGGAAAGATGTCAAAGTGGACAAAATACCGAGTACAAAGAATCTGAGGAGGGATTATTTGGCATGCCCAAGGACAAGGAAGAAAACAGTGTGGTTAGAGCATAATGATCAAGAGTGGAAATGATAGATGATGAGGATAGTAGGGGCCATAATATGTTGGGCTTTGTGCCATAGCAAATATTTTATTCTGAGTGAGATGGAAAGTCATTGGAGAGTAATGAGCAAAGATTAGCACAATCCAGTTTAAAATTTAAAAGGATCACTGTAACTACTGTGGAGAGTAAATTACAGTGGAACAAGGATAGTAGCAGGGAGATCAGTTAGGAGGCTATTCAGTTTCCCAGGAAATAAATCATGGATCCAACTATTGTAGTAATTGTGGAGGTGGTAAGTAATGGTCAGATTCTAGAGCTATTTCAAAGGTAGTTTAGATATGGTTCTGACAAAAAGAGAAGAATCAAGGATGTTTCCAAGATTTTGGATTAATAACTGGAAGAATCAGGTTGCTATTTTCTGAGATAGAAATTGCAAGAGAATAAAACATCATAAGGGCAAGATAGAAGGGTGGGGGGAATCAAGAGTTTGATTTTGAACATGTTAAGTTGCAATTACCTGTTGCACATCCAAGTGCATGTTGGATGATTTATAAGTTTGGAGATGCACATTCTTGTCTACCAGCTGTTTAGATGACATAAAAATCTAGAGTTGAAGACAGAGGTTGGGATTGGAGATATATATTAGGAGTTTTAGTGTATGGGTAATATCAATGCCATGAAGGAGAGTGAACAAGGAGTGAGTAGCTAAATAATCTTTTCCGGTGGCTTTTCTAAAAAAAGAAAATTTCCTATGAAATCCTAAATAAATTCAAGTTTGAGTATTTCATTTTACTAGCTAGCTCATTAAGTGTTCAATGTTTAGTATGTGGTTAAGGACATAAACTCTGAAGTCACACTACCCTAGTTTGAGTCCTGTCTCTACTGTTACTAGCTTTGTGATTTAGGCCAAGATATATAAACCCCTCTTTCCTCATCTGTAAATAAGGATAATAATAATGCCTCCCCATAAGGTTGTTGTGAAAATTAATTGGAACAGTGCCACAATGCAAAGTAAGCACCCAAAAGGATTATCTAATAACATGATTAAATTTCACCAAGTTTTGTCACATAACGTAACACTGCTGATTTGATTTAATGTTCCACCAAAGCAGGCTATATTTTGGAAGGAAAAGAAAATTTCTTACCTTATAATATTCATTTACAGACATATGAAAATGAGAATTAATGATATTTATAAGACATTCCCACTCTGTAATCACTGTTTCAGCATCATAGTCTTAGTTAATTATCTTCCTGTTTAGGTCACAGTGCTGTTGATATCACCAAGGTGGCTAGAAGACACCGCATGTCTCCTTTTCCTCTAACGTCTATGGACAAAGCCTTCATCACAGTCCTGGAGATGACTCCGGTGCTTGGGACAGAAATCATCAACTACCGAGGTACTATTATATTTGCCCATTGCCTTTTCTGTTCATTTTTTTTCCAAGTAAGATAATAATATAAATACATGGTTTTCCTGAAGGAGAAAGGTTATTAACCATTATCATAATTACTATATAATTCTTTTTGCTTTATTTCTACTCAGCTGTAAGATCAATCTTAATGGTATTAGAGAGTAAAGCACCTATAAAGCTTCCTCTTCATAAAAAAAAAAAAAAGATGGAAAATAATTAACTGTGTTTACCCTGTCCATCGAAATACCAATACTCCAAACTAAAGAAAGGATTATCAGGGGTGCCTGGGTGGCATAGTCAGTTGGGTGTTCAATCCTTGGTTTCAGCTCAGGTCATGATCTCAGGGTCATAAGATCAAGCCCTGTCTCAGGCTCTATGCTCAGCCTGGAGTCTGCTTGAGATTCTCTCATCCACACCCCTTCCTGCTCATGTTCTCTCTCTCTCTGTCAAATAAATAAAATAGGGGCACCTGGGTGACTCAGTCAGTTAAGTGTCTGACTCTTGGTTTCTGCTAAGGTCATGCTCTCAGGGTCCTGGAGTTAAGCCCCACATAGGGCTCCATTGTCAGTGAGGAGTCTGCTTGAGGATTCTCTCTCCCTCTGCACCTACCCACACTCTTCTCTGTCTCTCAAATAAATCAATAAATCATTTTTATAAAAAAGGACTTCAAATAAATAAAATAAATCTTAAAAATAAAAGAAAGGATTATCAGTCCTGAGTGAGGAAAGTAGTTAACTCTATGTCTGCCTGCTGTCCTTTTTTTCAGAAATGAGAGATAATAAATATGTCTTGAAACCATGTTTTCCTTTGTGGAAAACATCTTTTTAATTGTAAAATGTAAAAACCATATTAATTTATCCATTGATCCCTGAGCAACAAATCTGACCTTAGTTTTTCTGCTTCATCCATCTCATTTTCAATGAGAAGCTTCCAAGTGTTTGAATTTCCTCCAAATTTTTTCTTGTGATTGAGTTCCAGTTTAAAGGATTGTGGTCTGAGAATATGCAGGGAATAATCTCAGTCTTTTGGTATAGGTTGAGACCTGATTTGTGACCCAGTGTGTGGTCTGTTCTGGAGAAAGTTCCATATGTGTTTGAGAAGAATGAGTATTCCATTGTTTTAGGGTGGAATGTTCTGTATATATGTATGTGGTCCCTCTGGTCCAGTGTGTCATTCAAAGCTCTTGTTTCTTCGTTGATCTTCTGCTTAGATGATCTGTCTGTTGCTGAGAGTGGAGTGTTGAGGTCTCCTACAATTAAAGTATTATTGTCGATCTGATTCTTTATTTTGGTGAACAACTGGCTGATGTAGTTGGCTGCTCCCATGTTGGGGACATAGATATTTAAAATTGTTAGATTTTCCTGTTGTTAAAGCTTTAAGTATGATATGGTGTCCCTCTGGATTGCTTTTTACAGTCTTTGATATAAATTCTACTTTTCTGATATAAGAATTGCTACCCTAGCTTTCTTTTGAGGTCCATTGGCATGATAAATGGTTCTCCATCCCCTTACTTTCAGTCCGGTGGTGTATTTAGTTTCAAAATTAGTCTCTTCTAGACAGCATGTAGATGGCTCCTGTCTTTGTATCCAATCTGCAACCCTGTGCTGTTTCATGGGAGCATTTAGGTCATTCATGTTGAGAGTTACTACTGAAAGACATGTATATATTGCCATCCTATTGTCTGTACAGTTCCTGTTTCTATGGATTGTCTCTGTAAATTTCTGGGCTATATTACTCTTGGCGTCTTTCTTCTTTTATAGAACCCCCCCTTAGTATTTATTGCAGGGCTGGCCTGGTGGTTACATATGCTTTTAGTTTCTGCCAATCCTGGAAGCTCTTTATCTCTCCATCCATTCTGAATGATAGCTTTGCTGAATAAAGTACTCTTGGGTGCATGTTCTTCTCGTTTAGTACCCTGAATATGCACATAAGCTCTTAGGTTAATAGCATGTGGAGACCAGCCTGTGGAAAGACAATGGAAAGGTAGTGTCCTCCTGTGTTTTCAGTTTTTAATCAACCATTTTCTTTTCTAAAAATTCAACATAGAAGTTTTAATGCAATTTGAATAAAATATAGTTTCTTAATTGTTTTTGTTATGCAGATAAACACAAAAGGATTGATTTTACAAATAAAAGACTTTATTCATGATCATAAAATATTCAAACTTCAATGAACATTAGAGATGCATTTCAATCTACACAAACACCATAATTTTTCTGCAAGGAAACCCAGACTTATAGAAGCAGCAGAATAATCTCAAGACTTACATTCTTTCTTTTACTGGATGATAATACTCTTCTTTCAGTATTAAAATACAAAAATAATGGTAAAAAACATAACAAATTATGTTAAAAGAGTTATGAGGACCTGGCTGGCCCAGTTGGAGGAGCATGTGACTCTGACCTCAGGTTTATAAGGTTGAGCCCCATGTGGGGTGTAGAGATTAGGTAAATAAATAAAACTTTTTTTAAAAAGTCAAAAACTAATGAAATATTAAATACCCAATTCTGGCTCTTTGGTCTCCAACCTTACTTAGACAAAAGTTGTTTTTATATAGTTATACATCTTTGGCTTATCTTCTTCTAGGTATGTGTATGTCATTAGGCTGGAACCTTTTCTTTCACTTTTGTTTTACCCTTCATTAAAGGAAATAAAGATTTAAAAATTGGAGTGGGGAATTATGCAGCAATTAACTATGTGATTTCAGAAAATAATTATAATGAAATAGGTTTCTTTATATTATTAAAAGCAAAATATTCAGATATTTTTATATCAACATGAAGACATTTTCAGAAAATATGAATATAAACTTAAGTTGGAAAAAGTTTAAATAATACTTTAATTATTATAAAAATAAGTTAACCATCTCTGGCTTGTGATAATTTCAGGGTAGTTTCCCTTAATATCAGTCCCTTAGATGATCTTACTGTGTATGCCAAAGTCACATTTAGATAGAAATCTTAGTTCTTCTAAGGAAAAAACAGAATTGAAAATGCCATTTTTATTTTTCTTTTAGGAAAAAAAAAATGCTGTGAGATAGGTTCTTTTTTCCCTTCATGTACTTGTTTCCCCCTCATTTGTTCATTAAATCAGTTGCCACTCATAAGTAAGCAAACTCTTCGAGGATGGTTAACTCCTTTGTCAAATGTTTTCACCTGTTATGATGAGAAGTAATAGAGGTTTGCATTCAGCCTTTGAGTTGGATCAAACTCAATTTTTAAGGCAAAAGGATATTATAATTAAAACTTCCAAGCTCTTTAGTTAGGTATTTAAAAGACAATACCATATATAAAAACATACTCAGTTTGTTCAACAAATTTTAGTAAACACCTACTAAATGTCAGGTACTATGTTGGGTCCCAGACATAAAAGATGAATAAAATGAAACTCTTGCCCCATGAATCTCACTATAGTACAGGAGAGAGGTAGATAATGTAGTACTTATCTCCTTTATTGGCTCTTGTAGGCTTGCTTTCCTTTTTCAGTTCCTTGAATGTAAACTTTCTTTAGAATTTACATCTTTGGCCCTTTTCAGATCTTACAGATTTACTTCAAATAACCTCATGTGTTTCAAATATTATGTGATTATTAGTTCTGTAACACTTCCCAAACCTTGCCTGAGCTACAGACTCATACGCCAAATGTATACCTGCTGCTAGTAAATTTAACATGACCAATACTAAACTTATTTTCTGTACCTCTCTACGTTTCTTCTGCATCCTCTGGAATCCATTCCTTGTTCTCCATCTCCACTGCTACTGATTTAGTTCAGATCTTTATTATTAACTTCCCAGAGAGTTATAATAGATTCAGCACCCCCAGTTAGCATCCTTCCAATCCATTCTCCAATTTGATGCCAAAGTACAGACATAACCTCAGAGATACTGCAGATGTTCCAGACTACCACAATACAAAGTGAATATTGCAATAAAGTAAGTAAATGAATTTTCAGTTTTCCACTGCTTATAAAAATTATGTTTATGCTATATAAATTCTGTTAAATTGCAATAACATTATGTCTAAAAAAGAAAGTACATACTGTAATTTAAAAATACTTTACTGGGGCACCGGGGTGGCTCAGTCAGCTGGGTGTCAGCCTTCAACTCAGGTAAACCCAGGGTCCTAGGATTGAGTCCCATGTCAGACTCCCTGGTCGGCGAGGAGTCTGCTTCTACCTCTGCCCCTTCGTGACTTGTGCTTTCTCTCATGCACTCTCTCTCAAATAAATAAATAAATAAAATCTTTTTTTTTAAATACTGCTCTCCTGAAGCTACTATTACACATATATTAACAACTAGAATTTAAATAAAATTTTTAAAAAAACTTTACTGCTGAAAAATACTAACCATCATTTGAGATTTCAGTGAGTCACAATCTTTTTGCTGGCAGAAGGTCTTGCCTCAGTGTCGATGGCTGCCTATTGATCAGGGTGGTGGCTGCTGAAGGTTAGGTAGCAGTTTTTAAAGACAGCAATTAAATTTGCTGCATAAATGGACTCTTCCTTTCATGAACAATTTCTCTGTAGCATATGATGCTGTTTGATAGTGTTTTACCTACACTAGAACTTCTTTCAAAACTGGAGTCAATCCTCTCATATCCTGCACTGTTTTATCAGGTTAAGTTTATGTAACATTCTAGGCCTTTGTTTTCATTTCAATAACCTTCACAACTTTTTTTTACCAGGAGTAGATTCCATCTCAAGAAAACACTTTCTTTGCTCATCCATAAGAAGCAATTCCTCATACGGTAAAGTTTTTTATGAGATTGTAGCAAATTAGTCATATCTTCAGGTTCTACTTCTAATTCTTCTAATTCTCTTGCTATCTCCACCACATCTCCAGTTATCTCCTCCACTGAAATCTTGAACCCTTCAAAGTCATCCAAGAAGGTTGGAATCAACTTCTTCCAAACTCCTGTTCATGTTAATATTTTGACTTCTTCCCACAAATCACAAATGTTCTTAGTGGCTTTGAGATATGAGTCCTTTCCAAAAGGTTTTCAATTTACTTTACCCATTCAATTTACTTTACCATTAGAGGAATCCCTATCTATAGCAACTATAGCCTTGTGAAATGTATTTCTTAAATAATAAGATTTGAAAGTCAAAATGACTCTTTGATCCATGGGCTGCAGAATGGATGTGCTAACAGGCTTAAAACAGCATTAATCTCACTCTGCATCTCCATCTGGGTTCTTGGGTGGCCAGGTGCATTATCAGTGAGCAGTAATATTTGAAAGGAATCTTTTTTTTTCAGTAGCTCATAATAGTGGGTTTACAATACTCATGTTTACTCATGTTTACATGACTCATGTTTACATAAGTAAACATACTTAACAAACTTAAGTAAACTCATGTTTACAATAACTCATGTTATAAACCAATGTGCTGTCATCCAGTCTTTGTTGTGTTCGATTTATAGAGCACAGGCAGAGTAGATTTAGCATAATTCTTAAGGGACCTAGGATTTTTAGAATGGTCAATGAGCACTGCTTTCCACTGAAAGTCACCACCTGTGTTAACCTCTAACAAGAGAGTTAGGCTGTCCTTTGAAGCTTTGAAGCCAGGCATTGACTTCTTTTTTTTTTTTTTTAAAGATTTTATTTATTTATTTGTCAGAGAGAGAGAGAGAGAGCGAGCGAGCACAGGCAGACAGAGTGGCAGGCAGAGGCAGAGGGAGAAGCAGGCTCCCTGCCGAGCAAGGAGCCCGATGTGGGACTCGATCCCAGGACGCTGGGATCATGACCTGAGCGGAAGGCAGCCGCTCAACCAACTGAGCCACCCAGGCGTCCCCAGGCATTGACTTCTACCCTCTGTGAAAGTTCCAGATGGCATCTCCTTCCAATAAAAGGCTGTTTCGTCTACACTGAAAACCTCTTGCTTAGTGCCACCACCTTCCTTAATTATCTTAACTGGATCTTCTGCATAACTTGCTGCAGTTTCTCCATCAACACCTGCTGCTTCACCTTGCACATTGTTGATGTTATGGAGATGGCTTCTTTCCTTAAACTTCATGACCCAACCTCTTGCTAGCTTCAGACTTTTCTTCTGCAGCTTCCTCCCCTGTCTCAGTCTTCACAGAATTGAAGAGAGTTAGGTTCTTGCTCTGGATTAGGCTTTGGCTTAAGGGAATGTTATGGCTGATTTGATCTTCTATCCAGAATGTTCACAGTTCATTTTTATTTCTGCTGGATGTACCATAAATATTGAATTTCATCCTTCAGTCACTGAATAGAAAAAGTTTAGAGAGTGGCAAAGGGGAGACTGAAAATCCTTCATAGTAGTGTAAAATCGTAAGTATTTTGCCTGTACAAATTCTCTGACACCTACAATTAGAGAAGCCCATAAGGAGAGTCCATGTTTCATAAGAAATGTTTAGAACCACCGAATCCATGAAGCAGTTTGAAACTGTAACATCTCTAAAAAAAAAAAAAAAAAATTATGTCTCAGAAGAATCAATAAGAATTCCTGAAAACAGGATAAACATGTACAGAAATGCTGGAAGAGATTGCTGTCAAGATCAGAGACATAGGGTAACTTTCTATGAAGGAATTTTAGAGTATAATACGTGAAATACTTAGAATATTACAGAAAGAAGGTAATTGGGAAATCAAGTAGTCTCTCTTACTTTAAAGATGAGGGAATTTTAAACCAAAGAAGTGTAATAATGTTCTTAAAGCTGAACACATGGTTATGATTAAAACCAAGGATAACCTAGAATTCTTGACTCCTGGTCTGCTGCTCATTCTACAATAATACACTACATCTCAAATCAGCATGAAAATTATTCTAAACCAAGTCCTAGATGCGCATGTATGTGTACTGTTGGTTTTAATCTGTTTGGGCTGAAGATGAATTTTCTGTTGTCTGTTCTTTAGCATATATACTTTTTTCAGCTCCTATCTGCAAGCAAGGCCTTTAAGGAGCAAGTGCTCCACTGACTATAAATAACCTTCCTTTGGTTTCTTGGAAGAAGCATACCTAGAGTAACAATAGGTGATAGTATTTGTTAGACTGCCATATGCGATTCATCCTCTTTGCTTATAAAATGCATGACATGAATAAATTATAACTTCACATTTGGTACAGCACCAGCTACTTCCTTTAAGGCAGATTAAAATATTCTGGCACCATCCCTATAATTCCCAATCTCTTTCAGTTAAGACTGGAAAAACTTGATCTTTCAATAGAATTCTGCCTTCTTAGGAGCATTATTGTAGATTACAAGCACTAGGCTTTCTTATTTAAGATTACATGACCAAAGATTTCAGCACCTCTGATTTGGGTTCTTTGTTTTTCTACAAAGGACTTACATAATTCTAGTCAAGGAAACTAAGCTTTCCTATGAGAACTAGTTTGAGACAGTAAAGTATCTCTTTTAGATTACTTACCATAGCAGAAGGACTTCTCCCTGTGTCTGACTTAATAGATAACTGCCTATTTTCAGGCAGTAATCTAAAGCAGAATTTCACTGCCCTCTAGAATAAATGCAGAAGCTCCTGATTCTAAACCACAGGAGATTCTCACCAAAGTGGTTCATAAGTCATGTTAGGAATGCATTAACTCCTCCTGACAATTCAGAGGCTATTAGAAAATAAGGAAAAAGGAAGTAAGATATACTGGAAAGAGCTTTACCATCAGACATACTTTTTGCCTTGCTTTACTTTTTATGGAGCTACATAACATTTCCAAATACCATTTCCCTCATACATTAAAAATAGAAATAATGTCTACCCAGCAAGGTCGTTATGAAGTTACTATTAAAAGAAATAGGGGGCGCCTGAGCGGCTCAATGGATTTAGCCTCTGCCTTCCGCTCAGGTCATGATCTCAGGGTCCTGGGATGGAGTCCCACATCAGGCTCTCTGCTCAGCAGGGAGCCTGCTTCCTCCTCTCTGCCTGCCTCTCTGCCTACTTGTGATTTCTCTCTCTCTCTCTCTCTTTGTGTCAAATAAATAAATAAAATCTTAAAAAAAAAAAAGAAATAGCATATACTAATGATTGAGTTTTTACAAAGCTGTCATATTTGGAATTTAGTAACTGATTCCTTTCCCTTTCTTCTCCATGTTGGGATTCTAAGACTGTAGCCTTAGGACAAGCACTTGTAAATTACAAAGTCAAATCTAGAATTCCTTGGCTCAGGTGCATTTGTTGATCCATGTTAACAATCTCTGGAACCCTATGCATTTTGTTGTAAACAGATTTACATTCCACCCACCCAGGTCATTCAGGCCTGTGCTCCCTATCTCATTAGAAAATTTACGTAAGCAACAGTTCTCACTGTGTTTCTGCTTATCTCTGGTTGCGCTTTACAAAATTAAAGCAGAAAATTCAAATAGTCATTCAAATATTTCAAGTGAAAGCATGTTTTTTCATTATCCAAATTACTACCAGTTTCGACCTCCAGTCCAGTAAGGTCTTCATCTCCTGAGGATTGGTCTATGCTGGCATTTGCTCTAGGTTTTTCTATCAGTGTGGCCATTTGAATTCATTCATAATTCCCTTCAGATAGACTCCTCTATTTAGTCCATAAACTTCATTACACTTCTAAAATGTATACATCTTATGCTTCTGATTACATCATTCCTTTCATATTTCTCCCTGCATTCCTCAAATATAAACATCTCTATCTATATATTTGTGATGTGTTTTTATGTGCATGTACATGTGTGCGTGTGTGTGTGTGTAATCACAATGTCTAGAGAATTATGCCATTTTTCATATCCAAAGATTATGATTATATTACCAATCTATTCTCTGTATATGTGCTCTAGGTGCTTCCCTCTTGCCCAATATTGTGGATATACCACATGTGTGCTATTATCACAATACTTACAAAGCCTCTTTGTGTGGGGGAGTTATTTTTATAATTACATAATTGAGTAAAATTAACTTACATAGGAATCAGACTTATAACATCGGCCTAATTATTCCTATGTTGCAAGCAGGTAGACTAATCTTCCTATTTTATACTTTCTTCTATGCATACCATCATATATTTCCATATATATATCCTCTTTTCTTAAATAAAGCATATTATATCTCACTTTAAGCAATTTTGATAGAAAATAACTCATATTTATTTGTCTATTTTTGAAAGATTTTATTTATTTGAGAGAGCGAGAGTGAGACAGATCACAGAGGGAGGGGGGGAAGACACTTGCTGCTGAGCAGAGAGCCTGATGTGGGGCTTGACGCTCAACCTACTGAGCCACCCAGGCACCCCCAAAATAACTCATATTTAACCAAAAAAACCTTAGAAAGAACTTTAATATGTTTTTAAAATTAGTTTACACAGCTTTTATTGAATATGTCTGAGGATAAAACAAGATTTTTAAATATGATTCTTAGTTTTCCATTCTTTTTGGATACCTCATTATCTTTTCACATTTTAAATATACATGCTTTATTTGCATAATTTATTTAGCAATCTTTTTTTTCTCAGTATCTATTTTGAAGTGCCATAGTCTATACTGGTACCATTAAGTTAGGGTTCAGAATATAGGTAATGGGAAAATGTTTCAGTTAAAATGGAACAAGAGAGAAAAATTTTAAAAAGGAAGCCTCAAAATACTTGATTCCTATAGTGATCAAAATCTTAAAGCTGTCAGGTTTTTAGAAGTGATAATTCATTTCTATCTATTCTTTTTTTTTTCATTTCTATCTATTCTTAATTAATGTTATATTTGTAGAATTATGAAAATTTGTGTAAATATACAAGATTTTCCAAAGTATGGGGAAGAAAATTAGTACAAATGAAAACAAAACTTAAGTGGCAGTGAAAGATTTGCCATTACCAGCAAGAGAATTGTCAGGAATAAAACATGATAATAGCTTCATTTTTTTTTTAAGTTTGAATTGATTAACTTCTGCATTAGAGTATACAGTGTGCCTTAATTACCTTTTTTTTTTTTTTTAAGATTTTATTTGTTTATTTGACAGAGAGACAGAGAGAGAACACAAGCAGGGAGAGTAGGAGAGGGAGAAGCAGGCTTCCTGCCTAGCAGGAAGCCCAAAGCGGGGCTTGATCCCAGAACTCTGGGATCATGACGGGAGCTAAAGCCACCCAGGCGCTCCAGTAGCTACCTTTTTGATTGTTTTGTCAAGTAAAGACTTTTCTCCTGCCAGGATGTTAGCTTACCCCAAGCAATATGGGCTATGCACTAGGGAAAACCAAATAGTCTTTGATTTAATTGTGAGACAAAAGGATAGAAAGAAAGTCAGATCATCATGTTTTTTGTAATATATCTGAATGTGTATAAGAATAGATTAGATTTGCAATAATTTTTAAAACTTTAATTCAGTTTTTCTGAAAACATAACTTATTTAAATGGTTAAAAATCTTATATATCTATTTCTAGAAATTCCTTTTCTACAGAATCCTGATATTCTTGGTTAACTTGCTAAAAGAAAAAAAATCATCTATTAACATTTTGATTATCAGTTGGAAACAACATTGAGTGAGTCAGTGATACTATTGCAGCCTTGAAACTATAATGCCTTGCTAATTTCATTACTTTGATTTTAGCCATATGGAGATAAGCCACCAATAATTTTTCAAGTCAGTGTCATAATTGGTACTTTGGTTATTTCTTCTTGCAAGAAATATGTAGGAGCTTTATTTTATTTTTTTACTTCAATTTTTTTAAGTTCAATTAGCCAACATATAGTACATCATTAGTTTTTGATACAGTGTTCAGTGATTCACTAGTTGTATATAACAAATTGAGGGCTACAGAAGGGAGGGGGTAGGAGGATGGAGTAAATGGATGATGGACATTAAGGAAGAGCTTAATTTTATCATGGTTTTTTTCTTTTTATAAAATACTTCGTGCATATTACCTCTTCCCTTTCTTGTAATAACCATTGTAATATCCTAATGTAGAACCAATGTTTTAAAAGTTAGGAATTATTTTTTGGATACTAGGATATGTAGTGCAGAATTATGGAAATTAGATTTTTTTTAAATTTTTTTTCCTGTGGAGCTTTTGACAATTTATAGGACAGTGATTAAGAAATTACCAATAAAGAAAACTTTAAATTATTCAAACTATAGAAAGAACATTTTGTCTATATGTTTTTTGGACCAAATCCTGGCCCCTTGGACTTAAATGTGTTACCTGCTTATCAATGACACCCTATTTATTTGACCTGAGGCAAGATTTCCGTCATTAAGTACTAAAAGAAATGAGCACTTAATCTCAATTGAAATGTTTTCTATGACCTTAAAAACATTTTATATATTTTTTTAAAACTACTTCCCCTAAATAATTTTTCATTTTAGTTAAGTTAAATGCTTTCTACAGTTACACAGTTACTATTTTAAAGCTTGTTATATTATATATAGAAATGAATATATGTTATGTAACAGATGCAGGTTGCAGACAGTCAGTAATAAAATAGACATCATGAAACCACAATGCAACTTAAGAATTAGTTTATTACCAATTGCATTGCATCTTTTTGTATTGCTAAATCATGACAATCGTTTCTGGTATTCATAAGACTTTATTCCAAATTTTGTAACTTTGCATAAAGCTTATTTTTGTTTTATGACATAGGAACCACTATGTAATGCTTGCCCTTACTCATCACACTGGCAGGTAACGAGCATCCCTAGATGGAAAAATACAAATACACCACATAATGTACAGTTCCATAACCATGATTTCTGGAGTAACTAGAGAGTAATTAAAGTACTTGTTTTCATCAAAGAGATACTCATCTCTCAATCATTCACTCTTTTTCAATTTATACATCTGAAACTTTCATTAAGTGAAGACTGTAATGCATAAATGAGAACTATAATGTTGTCTAGTCTTTCAAATATACAATGAAGATGTGGAGAATAAGTTGTATTAGGATAGGCTTGAGGGCATCCACCATGTTAAATATTTAGTGTCTTTACATAATCATGAAGTTTTCTGTAAATACGCTACTTTATTTTAAGGCTTTTTTGTTTTGTTTTTAGTGCAGGAGCAACCCAAATCTGCATATGTTTCATTCATCTTTCCTTAATCCTTGGCCCTAGCTAATATTGTTCCTACCAATAGTTATTTGACCTGACTTCTCAACTGTTTCAGTGAATACAGTGGGTAGCTGTTAAGTCAAAATAGTCTTCAGTAACCTCTCAGATAGATTGGAAGGGATGATAGTTTTTAAATGTTACAATATCAATGCTGTCACAATGAACTTAACCAAACTTTTGAGGAATTTATAATCAACAGCAAACTGTCTAATAACCATGTTTTATATGAGGAGGCCTTAAAAAGTATCTTTTCTTTTTAGCCTTCTGTTATCTACCACATTCTTCCTACACTCCTGATTCATAAAACTCATAGTATCTTGGTTACCCAAAGTAAGGACAAGGAGTCAATCTCTTGGATCACTGAACTCAGAGTTTCCCCTTGACTTCTTCCAAAGCCTTCTTAGAACTAACAACACAAGGAAATTTACAACTGTGAGATCATTTTGATAAGTGATTTTTCCCTCTTATATCTAAAAGCCCCTTAAGTATCCTAATATCCTACTTTAGACACAAGGAAAATGTTTTATCTGGCCAGAATAAATGCCCAACCAAACAAATTAAATATTTTACTTTTACTCTCTGTTTTGATTTCCTTCTGTATGTCCATTGTCAACCATTTGAATCTATAGACTCTTTATGAAGGTATTTTTAGGCAATCATCCCAGTATAAAAAAAACTAACACTCCAAAGAATAGAGAATTTAATGACTATCATCATGTGGAAGCTGACTTGTATATGAATATTTTGCTGACACCATAAAAAGTCTATCACCTTTTAACAAAGCACTCTGCCACTGTCTTCTTACAGCATAACTGAGCATACTACATAAAACAGTATAAATTATCAACCAGTCTTTTCCATTTCTTTCCTCTTATTACCTCTTGAGATCACATAATTGTATATATGGACAAGGGTCCCCAATGATACTCATCCCTACATTTAAGATTTTTGATCCCCACAGAATCTAGAAATATGCATTTATTGTTATCATCTTCATCAAATTTAATACATCCTTTATTATATAGAACTTAGAGAATACTGTGTGCGGGAAAGGATAGAGCAGAATGGACATGACCTCCTCAGATTCTGAAAGCAGGACCATAGTTCATGGTACACTGCCTAACTACTAATTACATATATTGTTAAATTTATATTAATAAACTTAATTAAATGTGAAGTAGTTCTTTCTTTCCAAGTAAAATATTTTATATTTCTTCCCATGATATTTGAAGGTCAATAAAAACCAGATGATATATATGTGCTACAAATAATGACTTTTCTTGGTTCTTCTAAATATACTTATATGTCAAAATGAGATAAATATTCTCATTTTTAATCTGTTGTCTTTGTTCTTTATTGAGATATAACTCATATGCTATATAATTCACCCATTTAAAGTGTATATTCAAGGGTTTTCAGTATATTCACAGATATGTACAACCATCACCACAGTCAATTTTAGAACATTTTCATCACTTAAAAGAAACCCAATCTTCACTAGCTGTCATCCTCTCCTATCTCCTCCAATCACCCCCATCCAGCCCTAAGTAGCTACCAATGTACTTTCTACTGTAGATTTACCTATTCTGAACATTCCATATAATGGGATCATATATGTGGTCTTTTGTGACTGGGTTCTTCTACTTAGCATAATATTTTCAAGATCCATTCATGTTGTAGCATGTATCAGTACCTCATTCCTTTTTTTATTGCAGTAAAAACCACATTAACATAAAATTTGCTGTCTTAACTATTAATAATTGTGTAACTCTGTGACATTAAATACATTCACACTGCCATGAAACATCTCCATAATTTTTTCATACTGGATACGTGAAACTCTACACCTATTAAACAACTCCCTTTTTCCCCCTCATCCCAGCCCCTGGTGACCACCATTCTGCTTTCTATTGCTAAGAATTTGACTACTTTAGATAACTCATATAAGTGGAATTATGCAGTATTTGTCTTTTTGTGGCTGGTTAATTTTCCTTAGCATAATGTCTTCAAGGTCCATGCATGTTGTATCATGTGACTGTATATAAATACATACACCACATTTTGTTTATCCATTGATCTGTTGATGAACATCTGGGCTGCTTCCAACTCTTGACTATTATGAATAGTGTTACTATGAACATGGGTGTGAAAATATCTCTTTGAGATCTGCTTTCAATTCTTTTGGATACAGACCCAGAAGCAGAATTGATGGAACATATGGTATTTCTATTTTTAATTTTTTGAGGGAACTTCTTATGATTTTCCATGGTGGTTGCACTATCTTACAGTCCTACCATGAGTGTACAAAGGTCCCAATTTCTCCACATTCTCCTCAACACTTGTGATTTTCTGGGTTTTTTGGATAGTAACCTATTAGTAACCATCCTAATAGGTATGAAGTGATACCTCGTGGTTTTGATTTGCATTTCCCTAATGATTAATGATGTTGAGTATCTTCTCATATGTTGTTGACTATTTGTATATCATTTTTGGAGAAACATCTGTTCAGATTTTTTTGCCCAATTTTAATTGAATTATTTGATCTTTTTGTTATTGAGCTATAGGAGCTCTTTGTATATTAAGGACATTAACTGTTTATCAGATATATGATTTGCAACTATATTCTCCCATTCCATAGATTGCCTTTTCACTTTGTTGATTATGTTGTCTAATGCACAGTTTTTTTTCTATATAATCATTTTTTAGGTATTTTATTTAATTCCAGTATAGTTAATGTACAACTTATAGTATTGTATTTTTTCAAGGGTACAACATAGTGATTCACTCAGTGCTCATCATGATAAGTGTACTCTTTAATCCCCATCACCTATTTCCCCCATCCCTCCACCCACCTCCCCTCTAGTAACCTGCAGTTTGTCCTCTATAGTTAAGAGTCTGTTTCTTGGTATGTATTGCCCTCTTTGTTTGTTTTGTTTCTTAAATTCCACATGTGAGTGACATCATATGATATTTATCTTTTTCTGACTGACTTATTTTGCTTAGCATTATACTCTCTAGCTCCATCCATGTTGTTGAAAATGGAAAGATTTCATTCTTTTCAAGGCTGAATGATATTCCATTGTGTATATATATCTATATATACATATATATATATACCGTATTTTCTTTATCCATTCATCTGTCAGTAGACACAGGCTGATTGCATAATTTGGCTATTGTAAATAATGCCATGTATCCCTTTCAATTAATGATTTTGTATTTTGAGTTTAAATACCCAGTAGTGATACATAAAAGTTTTTGGGTATGATGTGGTCCTGTTTGTCTATGTTTGCTTTAGTTGCCTCTGCCTTTGTTGTCATACTCAGGAAATCATTACCAAAACCAAAAACAGACTCTTGACTATAGAGAACAAACTAGATGGCTACCAGAAGGAGGTGGTTGGGGGGATGGGTGAAATAGGTGAAGGGAGATTAAGAAGTACATTGTTGCAATAAGCATTGTTGATGTATGGAAGTATTGAATCACTATATTGTACACCTGAAACTAGTATTACACTGTATGTTAACTAACTGGAATTGAAATAAAAACTTAAAAAAAAAAACTGAGGCCCACTTACATCATTGGGAGAAGTATTTCATCATAAAATCAGAAATTACTCAAAAACATAAAGAAAATATTTATCTATTAATCACTGTTACAAAAAAAATCATTGCCAAATCCAATGTCATAAAGTTTTCCTGTATCATTTCTTCTAAGAATGTTATAGTTTTAGATTTTATATTTAGTTCTTTAATCCATTTTGAGTTAATTTTTATTAACTCAAAAGGTGTAAGGTAAGGGTCCCACTTCATTCTTTTGCATGTGAATATCCAGTTTTTTTTTATTTAATTTTATTTTTTCATTGTTCCAAGATTCATTATTTATGCACTACACCCAGTGCTCCATGCAATACATGCCCTCCTTAATACCCACCACCAGGCTCACCCATCCCCCACCCCTTTCCCCTCCAAAACCCTGTTTGTTTCTCAGAGTCCACAGTCTCTCAAGATTTGCTCCACCTCCAATTTACCCCAATTCACTTTTCCTTCCTTTCTCCTAATGTCCTCCATGCTATTCCTTATGCTCCACAAGTAAGTGAAACCATATGATAATTGGCTTTCACTGCTGGACTTATTTCACACAACATAATCTCCTCCAGGCCCATCCATGTTGATACAAAAGATGGGCATTCATCCTTTCTGCCTTTCTGATGGCTGTGTAATATTCCATTGTGTATATGGACCATATCTTCTTTATCCATTCATGTGTGGAAGACCATCTTGGCTCTTTCCACAGTTTGGCAATTGTGACCATTGCTGCTATGACACTGGAGTACATAGCAACACCATTTGTTGAAAAGACTATCCTATTCCCACTGAAGATCATTTGACCCTTATTGAAAATCATTTGACCGTATTATACACAAAAGTTTATTTCTGAACCCTCTATTCTATTCCATTTGTATTAGTTAGAGTTCTCCAAAGAAACAGAATATATATATATATAGATATAGATATATATATATGTGTGTATATATATATACACACACACACATATATATATATGTGTATACATATGTATATATAATGTAAATATATATATGTATATGATTATATAAAAATGATGAGATTTATTGTGAGGAATTGGCTCCCATGATTATTCTGAAGACCCAGGAAAACCGGTTATTATACTTCTTAATTTCCTTTTGCTATCTTTGATTATTAACTATTACTATTAATGAGCTATTCAAAATCCCAACAAAGCCATTCTCTTAGGATCTGAGCTAGGGTAGAGTTTACATTTTCATGAACCACCCCAGGCCAGATTGGTTCCAGGCAAGGAGCCACCTAGGAAGGTTTACTGTGATCCTGGGCAAATGCCATGGGGCTCACCATCAGGGACTACCTTAGAGCTTCAGGTTCATTGGCAGTTAATATTATATAAGTGAATCCAAACTAGACTCTGGTTTCACCACTTCCTTGGTCTTACTAAATATCGGTCCATAGCTCCAGGATAGCTCCAGAATAGCTATAACCTTCTAGGAATATCTGAAGCTAGAATCTGCTAAGAAGTTCTCCCTTCCAATTCAGCTATCACCTCCCTAAAAGGAAAGAGTATCACTGTCACTGTGGATCAGAGTACAAAATTAAAAATCTCTCTACACTTACTTCTAGGTCCTGGATCTGGAAATCAGCGGCCTTAAGAGGCAAGAAGGACAAAGCCAAAAACAAAAACAAACAAACAAAAAAAGACACTCAGCTAGCTCTGGAAACAATGGAGTTTTCTAATTATATGAACATCTCCTGTAAATCAAGTCCTGTATTACTTAATGTCTTTGGAGACAAACTCGTTTTTTTTTCCTTCCTCTCTTCTTCCTTCTCCATCTCCTGTTTATTATTATTTTGCCTCTTTGAGATAATAATAATAATAATAATAGAATAAAGACAGATTCTGGGGCACCTGGGTGGCTCAGTGGGTTAAAGCCTCTGCCTTCGGCTCAGGTCATGATCCCAGGATCCTGGGATTGAGCCCAGCATTGGGCTCTCAGCAGGGAGCCTGCTTCTTCTCCTCTCTGCCTGCCTCTTTGTCTACTTGTGATCTCTCTCTGTCAAATAAATAAATAAGATCCTTAAAAAAAATTAAAAAAAAAATAAAGACAGATTCTGACTAAAAGATTTAAGGGATTGGTCATGAATCTTGAAACTCTTATTCTTGTTGGCACTAGCTCAAACTCCTAAGCTCTAGCTGAAAACAATTATTATCCAGAGTAGTTTGAATAGTCATTTCAAAAGACAGATTACTGGCCCTCTGCTTATTTGTAATCACTAATTTTTTTAGGTTAATAAAGCCAAAATCAAAAGCTAAAATTCCTTTACTTTTCTTAAGAAAAAAAAAACATTTTTTAATATAAAACGATATTTTATCATAAAAACTTGGAAATTTTCAGAAAAGTATACCAAAGAGAATAAAAAGCATACATAATTCTAACACACTAAAATAACAAATGCTTTATATTTTCATGAATGCCCTTCTCATCTTGTTCTATTGACGTGTGTATAGATGTGTACACATCTATTTTAACATACTAACAATTATACACTACATGTGCAGTTCTGTATGTTTTTAAATATGTGTCATAAGAATTTTCCTGGTCAATGAATATTCTTCATAAGCATTAATTTAACCTGCAGAATATCTTATCATAAAGATAGATCATTATCTACTTAAATTTCTGTATTATTGATCTTTTTATTTCTTTATTTTTCCCACTAATGTAAACAACTAAAATAAACATGTGCATAAAGTTTTATCTGTTTTCTTAGGTTAGCTTTCTAGAAATGAAATTACTGGATCAACAAATATGAAGATGTTCAAGAATTGGCTTTTTAAAGAAAGTCATATTTGGGTTGTTAAAGAATTAAGGACACAACAAATTAAACACATCTTTGATGACTGTGTAGCTGCTCATATTCAGATAATCTCTGTGAGCATAACTGTTAATTGACTGAATCTAATCTTTCACTTCAGACATAAGGATACATTTCTTCCTTCTGTCTCCAACTCCTTGGGATAGAAATCAGGAGGTCTGACTGAGCGCATATATTAGCCTTGTCAGACAGGCATTTACCCACCTTGTTTATGACTGCCTGTTTAACCCATTGCTCTCAGAATCGATGTTTTTTCTTATTTTCTCTTTTTTCAGATGGAATGGGGCGAGTCCTTGCTCAAGATGTATATGCAAAAGACAACCTACCCCCCTTTCCAGCATCAGTAAAAGATGGCTATGCTGTTCGAGGTAAATATCTTGGGATTTTTTTTTAGGGTCATCACACTCACACTGTGTGTGTGTGTGTGTGTGTGTGTGTGTGTGTTTCCTTCAGATTTTTGGCTCAGCCTAGGCACCTAATGAGTTATACATTTTTTTCTTGCTTGGTTTTCAAGATAATTTTATTCACAGATAAAAATCTGGACTAAAACTTTTCAGTGAAAATACTGTCGTTACTTGAAAAATGTTTGTTGACAAATAAATATGTAGAAATTGATAGAAACACTGTATGATAATTTATTCTTTTGACCTCTACACATACTAGGTAGCAGACAGTCTTGGTCTGGAAGTTTTCCATGTTTTCTAGTTGAAAACATCTATGTGGTCCAAGAAAGAAGAGCAGATTCCCAACACAGGGATCATTTAGGGTGGGCTTTTCTTCTGTTTTAAACTCAACATCAATAAGGGCTTCATAAAAAGCAAGCACAAGGGAAACCTCTAATTCCCTGGAAGAGCTGAATTTCAAAGCTCTGAAACCTCAAATGGTACCAGGAGCTCATACCTTTGTGGAGTTCCCCGAGATTGCATAAAGGTTAAGAGCAGATACTAAATAGCAATTACCTGCTTAAAGTCTAATTTAAGAACCCAAAATGAAAATGCAATGGAATTATTTAGAAACTATTATTGATTATTAACTTGGGGTTGATATCATTGAAGAAATTTCTAAAAACATTTCCCAGCTTATCAGAGCTGTTAAGGCCAATTCCTTTTTAATGGTTCTTTAGGGAGTCTCTTACTTATTTTTTGTTTTTATTCTACATAGCCATTAAAATAATTTCATTTTTATAATTAAATATATTCATTAATCTCCTCCATATTCCATCACTATTTCTTAGCAGTTTCTTTTTGTGTTGGAGGCTATAAGCAAACAGTTATGGTTATGGGCTTTGAAAATAAAGTAAGAGTGATCTGGGTCCCAGTACCAGTTTGATCTTTATAACTATGAGCATTAAGTATACATTACTTAAACTTTTTGAGCTTCAGTTGACTCATTTGTAAAATGATGATAATTATAACAATACTTACCCCAACAATTTGTTGTGAGGATTAACTGAGACCCTAGAAAGCCTTAGTAAAGTATCTGGCACCAAAAACAAGCACTCAATAATTGTTTTATAAAATGTTTGATAATGGTGACTATTACTATCACTATCATTATTATAAACACATTGCCTTAGACCATCTCTGAAAAAGAGGTTAACCTTTATCTGAATTGTTACTCTCCTGTTCTAGGTAAATAAGATGTTGGAGAGATTAATTCCTACTAGTGTATTCTTTCTCAGGGATACTATCTTGGATGCACCTCATTCAGCTTTATTTCAGTAAATTAGAGTATTTCTGAAAACATGAGTAACAAATTCCTGGTGGGTCTTATGATTTTTTTCTTCCAAATTTATTCTACCTATGGTGCTTATTTTAATGAATATTGTCCAGAAAGAAAATTATTTCAGTCTCCTGATAGCCTCATTGGCTCCTCTTGTTTCTTATTCTTCAACTAAAATGTTAGTTCTGTTTTGAACTTATAATTGGTAGTCATATAGGATTACTATAAAATGAAAAAGATTCTTAATTCCAGAGTAGAATAGACAACTTTAGCAAGTGAACTACCAAAGGGAAAAGAAAGTCTATTTTTTACATTCTTGGTAATATAAAGGAGAAAGTGAGAAAATAAATTTTTTGAGGCAGAATTATTCTCAAACAGAATGTTGTCCTGTGATTTTTGCATGAGATAGCAGCATCTCAATAAAAAGAAACTATTGTCTTAGCTTTTCTAGTTGCCAAAAAAGAGTGACTAGCCTACATGAGCCTTAAAAGAGCCTTTCTGCAAGACAACTATCATATGATCTCCCTGATATGAGGAAGTGGAGATGCAACATGGGGGGGTGGGGGGGGTAGGGAAAGAAGAAAAGAAACAAGATGGGATTGGGAGGGAGACAAACCATAAGTGACTCAATCTCAAAAAACAAACTGAAGGGTGCTGGGGGGAGGGGGGTTGGGAAAGGTGGGTGGGGTAATGGACATTGGGGAGGGTATGTGCTATGGTTAGTGCTGTGAAGTGTGTAAACCTGGCAATTCACAGACATGTACCCCTGGGGATAGAAATACATTATATGTTTATAAAAAATTTTTAAAAAGAGCCTTTCTGCTACCATGGAATCTACCAAAGAAATTTTATATAAAATTTCATCTGGTATCTTATTTATTCTTTTGTTTTAAAACAGTGATGTTTTCAGCTATTTCACACACACACACACACACACACACACCCCAATTAAAAACATCTAACATGTCACAATATAAAATGTTCAACAAATTATTATGTAACTTGTTCACAGTATTTCTTTCCTGTGAAGTGTTGCTACCTCCAAGATACAGAATACATAACAGAGACATAATACGTTACAGATAACCATTGTGGATATGGTCAAATCTCAAAGGTGGGAATATGTGCTGTGTCTGTGTATACATACCAACATCATAATTAAGGCAGCAAAAGCTATTGGTGAACAAAAAGGCATGGTCCCAGTCTTTTCTGTGTTCGAACACCCTCAGGCAGTGTTTGGTAAAGAATATCCTTGAGGCTATTGTTGTGGCTCTCTACCACTACTTCGTGTACCTTCTTCTCTCCACCCCTGTCTTCCTTTACTCCCATTCCTTTCTCCCCACTCCCTTTATTCTCCCTTTTTTCTTCTCCTCTGCCTTTGCCGTAGGCCTTCCAGTAATAACCAGTGGCATCTGTGAGCATTGCTAACCCTGTAGGTGTAAAGAGGTTCCTAACTTGCTCTGGATCACTAAGCATTAGCCAGTATCCTTCAGAAACATGTGGCATAAAACCCCAAACCAGTTGGAGGATCACTTGCTTTAAGGTATGTGGGTTGAAGAAAAATCAAGATAGTAAAAAATGACTGAGCAAATAAGAAATAGGGATAGCTTTAAAAAAAGAAAGAAAGAAAGAAAAAATAGAGTTTAAAGAAGGCAGAAATCAAGTGATGACAATATAATAGGAAGACCTGTAACCTAATAAACCTAAAACTGCATTCAGGATGGAGTGATTTTTTTTTTTTTAAGAGATAAGGAGACATTTATTTTGGGTTCTGGCAGCTGGGGAAGGTGACAGGCTCAAGTCTTAACAATCGACCTCTCCCAAGGATGGAATGAATTTGAAAGATAGAAAATGAAAGTAGCATGTTACCCCTTAATTAAGATCAATATAATATTTTTATTAATATTTTTGAAGATTTATATCCCTTTGCACTGATTAAGGTAACCATCTTGATGCATTTCCACCTTCCCCTACAAATGTGGATGCCTATTATCTCAGAATTTCTTCATAGATGTTAATAAGGTCAAAAGTACCTCACATCCCAAATTCAGCTTTTTTGAAACTTTTCAATTTGAAAGGCTTATGCCTTCAAAACTCGTTTTACAGAGATGATTTAGAAAGAGGGAAAAGTCTGAACAAGCTACTAATTATTTTGAGAACCATGTGTAACAATTCTGGAAGAATAAAAGACAAATCCTTGCCACTGGGTTAAAGTAAATTTTAATTTTTTTCTTTTTTACATTCTGATTGAAATACATACTTATGAAAGATACAGGAAATTAAAAAGAACATTTAAAAATTATCCATTATATCATTCCCTAACCACTATTAACATTTTGTTGTACTTCCAGTGGGTTAAACTGCATACTAAAATTCATTATCACATCTGATTTAGAGCTTTTTTTCTTTCAGAAATCCCATATCCTAAGGTTTCTATTTCTTCCACACAAATCCCAGGTCACAGCTGGTTTTCCATTTGATAACCTTTCACTATAGGTCACTGTGGATAAAGAAGAGGACCTTATGATGCGGGACTATTACTCAAGTGAGCAGAGAGATACATGAATTAATTAATTGTGGTCAATTCCAAAAAGCTTAAAATACTGTGTTTAAGGAAATAGTATCTCTTTCCCCAATATTACCAATAAATGGGCATTTTTTTCCTGTAAGATGATAGTAAAGAATATAAAATGCTTTTTCACTCACCTGTCCTACTCTTAATTTCCTGCTTTCCATAAGAAAAAGCCACAGATTTAAAATTCCAAACTCACCTGTTTTAATTCCTCAGTATAATTGCAGCAACTATTAATCTTACTTTGCTAGTCTTATCACCTGCCCTTGCCCCACCCAACACTTTCTATAATCTTAATTTCAGTATACACACAAATACTATTACCCTGTCGGCCTATTATCTAGTCTTAGTTTGGTTCCGTAATCAATTCTTAATTCCTTTGCCTGATTCTTCTGTCACAGATATTTCCTAGGACCTCTGAAAGTTATGCTTTCTCTATAGCCTCAGTTTATTCAGTCCTACCATAGAAATGTTGAAACTCTATATTAGGATTGAAAATCCTAATAGCTACAAGGTGTTTCAAGAGGCTCAAAGGGAGTTCCCATATGGCTGGAAAATGAAAATGAAGGATAGTTCTATGGCAAAGGGCTCAGGGAGGATCATTTCTATACATTGCCACAATAAATAGTTATCTAATGGTATCCATTCAAAAATGATATAATCTTTAAATAAACAGGTGAAGAAGACTAAAGCGTTTCCTGGACATTAAAAAAAAGAAGAAGGTAGAAGTGGGAGCAACTTCAGGGTCTTAGCATTAAGCATTATGAATCAGCTGTAGAATACACTTGCTGCATTATACAGTTTGGTTTATATTGGTTTTATCACTCCCTTCAATTTAAATTCTACAGTTACAAAGAATAAAAGAAAACTCATTAAGAGAAATTTCTAAATGTGGGGGGTGGGGGTTCTAAGCCTCTTCAGTAATCCCTGGAATCCGTCCGTGCTTTCTAATGACATACTGTGGCTTACTTAGTTTATTTCTTTCCAGGCTTTAGATTCATGTGCGGCATACCTCCACTTCTGCTCCTTCCCACCCAAGTTTGTAGAATTCATCTTGAAAATGGCAACTTTTCTTTTATTTGTCTCTTTAATAGATATTTTAAAATAAATATCAGCTAGTTAGATACATCATTATTTTTCTGTCTTTTTAAAAAATATGAGCCTTGGTGATAATGTAAAATCAGGATTTCTGTTATAGTTCACTAATTTTTTACTCATTTTTCTTTAAGTCTGAATTTGTCTATTTTCAGTTCAATCATAGAGTGTTCTGCTCCTTAGAAAGGGTAGTTCATTAACCAGCACCATCAACCTCAGCTTGTTAGAAATGTAGAACCTCAAGCTCTCTCCCAGATCAACTGGATCAGAATCTGTATTTTAACAAGATCTCCAAGTGATTTTTATGCACATTAAGGGTTGAGAAATACTGTTATAAAGGAAATGATAAAAACAACTTCTCTCTTGCTACAAGGAGCCTTCTATAATGTGGTTTGACTGAGTCTTCTTTAGCTAGCAGTATAGAAACATGTTTCCCAGATAGAAATTTTCAGGACAAGGTGAAGAACACAGTGTAAGTGAGCACATATTCTCTCTCCAGTCAGTGCACCTTCCCTGCTTCTTAGAATCATTTAAGGGCTTTTTCAGATATTGGCCTTCTTTTTTTTTTTTTTTAGATTTTATTTACTTATTTGACAGACAGAGATTACAAGTAGGCAGAGAGGCAGGCAGAGAGAGAGGAAGGGAAGCAGGCTCCCCGCTGAGCAGAGAGCCAAATGTGGGGCTTGATCCCAGGACCCTGGGATCATGACCTGAGTCGAAGGCAGAAGCTTTAACCCACTGAGCCACCCAGGTGCCCCAGATATTGGCCTTCTTGACATTATAGCAGGCTTGCCCCCAAATGATCTACAGCCACTCATTATTCAGTGACATTTATTTGGAGCATTTGTGTGCAATATTGATATAAGGCATTTTGAGTCTAGGTATATTTGCATGTGTGGGGGAACAGGAGACAGGAAGAAGGTTGAAGAACAGAGGGTTTCAAAAAAGAAATAAAGGAATTGATCCCTATCTCTGAGGAGCTCATAATCTAGCTGAAGAAATAAAGCCTTCACCTTTTTTAAATTATTCAAGAAAACTTAGAGAACACAATACTAACATGTACAAATGAGTTTACAAACTTCCCACCTAAGTATTATGGAAATGCTAAATTCATTTCATTATTCTTTTAACAAATATTTACTGAAAATCAATGATGACCTAGGCACTACGCAGACAGAAAGCAACATAATCCAAGTTATATAAAATTAACCAGATCAGTCTTTCGAAATATTCTAAAGAAGGTCAATGCTGACTCACATTTGAAAACTATATACATAGACCAGCAGGAAATGGAAGGTATTCAAAATACAGTATTCTGTGTTGAAAAATATTAAATTATTCATTTATGCATGCATCCTTCTAAATAGATTCGTAGACACCATACTCATTCATTTATTGAACATTTCTAATACTTCACATACTGAAATAATTAGAAAGCCATAACTAGAGTTATTTAGGAAATACACCAGGGAAGCAAAAGAGCAAGTAGCTAACTCTTGAGGAAAGGAGTCAGATAAGACTTCAAAGAAAAGGTGACACTTGAGCTGAGTCTTAAAAGCTAAGAAGTCCGTAATCAGAAGGCACAGATAAGCAGATAAGAAAAGGACACTCTAAGCAATGGAAGTAGCATATATTATGGAGCTGAAATATGAGTCATCTTGGTACTCTCAAAGAGCTACAGTTCTAGAAATTGAGAGTGGCTGGGACATAAGATATAAGGAGGATATGAACCAGAGGCCTTTGCACATAGGTGAAGACCTTTAGATGGAGCATTTCCATTTCATATTTCTCTTTCTTCCTCCCTTACTCTCTCCCTCCCTCCCTCTCTCTTCTTTCTCTCTCACGCACTCACACACCCCTTCTGCTTACTTACTTTTTATTCATCCTTCATATTCAAACCAGAAATCCTTTTATCAAGATGGCTTTCCCTTACCCTCCAGTATACTTCAGGCACTTTCACTGTATGCTCTCATAAAACTGTATTTCCTTCCTATAGGATGGTTTTCTTTATTTGCATGTATATATTCATTAATGTGATTATTTGATTAATATCTATCTCTTCCACTACATCATGGCTTTAACCCCACCCACAAGACACACATTAAATACACTATACACACATATAACATATGTAATGTATACAATATATAAATTGTGCATATGCACACATATATAAACAAAAATAAGTTTCATGAAACAATATTCATCCTTTCCATGTGTGATAAAATATATTTCTATTCATTCTCATTTTAAAAACTGTTTACAAGTTTACTTTAAAACCCACCTCCATATTTGCTCCAGAGCTTGAAAAACATCGCAGCAAGTTGGCACTACATTAGAATAGAAACCACGTCTGCTGGTTTTACTCCACTCTGTCCCAGCACCTAGAATGACACCTAGGACATAGAACACTGTATAGAAATTTAGTGAATGAATGAGAGGAATAAAAAGCTTTAAAAGATACTATTTTTAAAGTATTATCCCAATTTTTATCAACAAAAAAACTGAAGTTTAGAGAAAGTCTTAGTAATTTGCTGAGGCAAGGGAAACAAAAGCAAAAATGAATTATTGGGACTTCATCAGGATAAAAAGCTTTTGCAAGAAAAGGAAACACTCAACAAAACTAAAAAGCAACTTACGGAATGGGAGAAGATAGTTGCAAATGACATATCAGATAAAGGGCTAGTAACCAAGATCTATAAAGAACTTACCAAACTCAACACCCAAAAAAACAAAAAATCCAACCAAGAAATGGGCAGAAGACATGAACAGACATTTCTCCAAAGAAAACATCCAAATGGCCAACAGACATATTAAAAAAATGCCCAACATCACTTGGCATCAGGGAAATACAAATCAAAAGCACAATGAGATACCATTTTACCCCAGTCAGAATCACTAAAATTAACAAGCCAGGAAACAACAGATGGTGGCGAAGCTGTGGAGAAAGGAGGAACCCTCTTACACTCTTGATGGGAATGCAAGCTGGTACAAACACTCTGGAAAACAGTATGGAGGTTCTTCAAAGGTTAAAAATAGAGCTACCCTATGACCCACCAATTGCACTACTAGGTATTTATCCAAAGGATAGAGACATAGTGATTCAAAGGGGCACATGAACCTAATGCTTATAGCAGCAATGTCCATAATAGCCAGAATATAGAAAGAGCCCAGATGTCCATCATCCATGAATGGACAAAGAAGGTATAGAATATTACTCAGCTATCAAAACCAATGAAATCTTGCCATTTTCAAGAACATGGTTGGAGCTAGAGAGTATAATGCTCAGCGAAATAAGTCAGAAAAAGACAAATACCATATGATTTCACTCATATATGGATTTTAAGAAAAAATGGATGAACATAGGAGAAGGAAAGGAAAATAAAATATGATGAAAACAGAGAAGGATGCAAACCATAAGAGACTCTAAACTATAGGAAATAAACCAAGGATTGCTGGAGGAGAGGTGGATGGTGGATGAGGTAACTAGGTAATGGGCATTAAGAAGGGTACTTGAGGTAATGAGCACTGGGTGTTATATACAAATGATGAATCACTAAATTCTACCCCTGAAATGAATAATAAGAGTATGTTAATTAAATTGAATTTAAATTTTTTAAAAATGAAAAAAAAATTTGCTGAAGATTCTGAGGCTACTAATAGGCAGAACCAGGATTCAGATTCAGCTCTGTTTTACTTTAAAACCCTGCTAATTTCCCCTCATGCAAGAAGTAAAAGAGAAATATCTAGGTTGCTTATGAGAGGTGGCAAGCTGGTAATATCTCTAGTAGAGAAAATAATTTAAAATTACTTTATTCACAAGATATAGTTAGTGTTTGAATTCTGAAAGATAATTGACTTTTTAATTTTCTACAATAAGAACATCAAAATTCACTTTAAGATACTATAAAAATAAATAGAAGGATAGATGAAATAAGATAGATAAAATGTTGACAATTGTGGAAGCAATGATTGTTTTATTTCTATTTTAAATTGCTCTTTTTAAAAAATAATTTTTTAAGATTTTTTATTTATTTATTTATCAGAGAGAGAGAGAGAGCACAGGCAGACAGAGGCAGAGGGAGAAGCAGGCTCCCTGCTGAGCAAGGAGCCCAATGTGGGACTCCAATCCCAGGACGCTGGGATCATGACCTGAGCCGAAGGCAGCCGCCTAACCAACTGAGCCACCCAGGTGTCCCTAGTTTTATGTTTTAAAAACACAAAAACAGCCTAATAAGAATAACATTGGAGGAAAACTATTCTTGTTTTTCAAGTGAGCACTGAAAATATAATAGGATTCCAAAAAACATAAGAAAGCTAAGAGTTTATTAACTAAAATAATGTCTATAAAGCACAAGATACAACATCTAGTACATAGAAGTACTAGTACATCTAGTACATAATTTTTTTTCCTTTCTACATCAGGTTAACCAAAGCCATCTGTGCAAAAAAAGTGGCTCATTATAAACAATATTATAGATAAGCCTTTAAAAAAAACACTTTGTGGTCACATTTTTAAAAAATGAATTTCGGGGAGCCTGGGTGGCTCAGTAAGTTGAGCATCCAGCTCTTGATTGTGGCTCAGGTCATGATCTCAGGATCCAAGGATTGAGCCCGGCCTTGGTCTTGGAGCTCAGCACAGAGTCTGCTTGTCCTGCTCCCTCTGCTCCTCCCCACCTACCTCCTCCTTCTGCTGATAACCATGCATATACACATGCTCGCTCACTCTCTCACTCTCTCAACAAAATAAATTTTAAAATAAATAAAAATTAAAAATAAATTTCATATGTCCTTTTTAAAAGAGATACTTTTTACTATTTAAAGTATGGTTGCAAATATAATTAAAATATTCATATAGAAAGTTGTTAACTTTTCTGTATATGTGTCCACAAATCCTTGCTGTAGACAGATGACCTGGAAGTAATGGTCATGATCATAAAACTCATTAGATAGGCACTGCCTTGCCAGTAGTATGGATCTGAAATCCACATCATAGATGAAGAAAACCCTTTTGAATATATTTCTCTCCAGGAATATTTTTTGGTGCAGCTATTGCTATACTGTATATAGAAAAAAATTGGATGTTTTTCCATCTCAATTCTGTTTTTTTTATTTAAAAATAAATAGTCAATGGAAATTGTAATGCAGAGTTGCCTATATATTATGATTTAGAAATAACATTTTGGCCCATTATTTTAAAAAAATACTGTATTGGGAATTAAGGGACTGTATTTTAGTCCTAGGTCTACCACTAATCAGAACTTGTCAACCTAAGTTCCTTCATTCTGTGATTTATTTCCTTCAAATGTCAAATGAAAAAAAGATATTTTCTTTCTACTTTACTGGGTTATTATGAAGATCAGATTGGGTAATAAATAAGAAAATAGTGTGAAATAGTTTGAAATTTATAGAAAATGGAGAAGTATGAATATAAATAGTAATATATCTATATAGATATATCCACGAGAGTGTACATACATCACACATATATGCCCATAGAAAAGATAGTATTTATTTAGGAGGATGGGCTAGAAGAAATAGTTCTATTTAAAAAGTACAAGTATATGGGGCTCCTGGGTGGCTCAGTCCTTTGAGCTTCTGACCCTTGATTTCAGCTTAGATCGTGCTCTCATGTATCATGATCTCATGGGTCATGGGATCAACCTCCCCATTTAGCAGGGAGTCTGCTTGAAAATTCTCATCCTGTGCCTCTCACTGCATTCGCACATGCTCGCTCTCCCTCTCTCTTTCTCTTTCTCTCTTATTTAAATAAATAAATCCTTAAAAAATTAAAAGTACAAGTATCAAATTGTGGAGCAACAGGAAGACCATCTCCAGTAACACCAAGAAAGAGCATGAGGATGCCTGGGTGGCTCAGTTGGTTAAGCGGCTGCCTTCGGCTCAGGTCATGATCCCAGCGTCCTGGGATCGAGTCCCACATCGGGCTCCTCGCTCGGCAGGGAGCCTGCTTCTCCCTCTGCCTCTGCCTGCCACTCTGTCTGCCTGTGCTCGCTCTCTCTCTCTCTCCCTCTCTCTCTGACAAATAAATAAATTTTAAAAAAAAAAGAGCATGATTAAATCACTTCTACTGGTACTTCTGAATGGTGGATACAAAGATCAAACCAGCAGTTACAACACCATTGTCTGGTTAAGGAGCTCAGAAAAGTATTCCATTTTCCTGCAACTTTATCTGATCATTTGAGTCAAATTTTAGAATTCCAACACTAGATCCTTATTCCGTGCCATACGTCTATTTTGATGTTTGTTCTTGGTTTTGTTCACCTCACAGCCGCTGATGGCCCAGGAGATCGTTTCATCATTGGGGAATCCCAAGCTGGTGAGCAGGTAAGATTCACAGGCTTGAAAGACCTTTAAGATTTCAATTTCATGGACTTTCAGCATCAAATTCTAAGTTTCTACCATCATTGTAATGGAAATTTTAGAGATGGATTAAACAAGTTATCAAAGAGATTAAAGGATAGTTCCCATGAGAAAGCTGAAAGAATTATTTTTTAACTGAAAGAAATCTGCATCTATTAATATATGGCATGGTATTTTTGGTGTGTCTCACAGATACCTTGCAAGCATTTTCCAGTCCTATGATTAGATGATTCTTTCTTATATAAACATTAATGTTCTAAGTAGACCTATAGTTTCTAGGTCATCTTCTCAGACTTTTCTCCAACCTGTGTTACAAACAGGGAAAATTAGAAGCAAATTATTTAACCTCTCTAGCTAATCACTTAGATTAGCTTTTCTCACTAGGGAGCTAGCCAGTGTACAGGTATATACATATATTTCTATTAAGAAATGAATCACTAATGGAAGGACAGTAGAAGGTCTCTTATTTGGTACTTTTGAGACTAGTAATTGGCCATTTAATTGGAAACAAGTGGAAAATTATATTTTTAAAATTAGGATAAGTTTAATTTAAATGAACATTTGTCAATAATTTGATGGAAAGCTAATGTTTTTATTTTAATAAGTATCTACTATTTCAATTTCTGTCTGGTCTTTCTTACATAAATCACACCCAAAAGCACATATGTGATTTCCAGTTTTGGTCTTTAAAGTGGAAAAAAATTTAAGGACATTTGCAAAGTATCTAAGTATAGAATCCTTCTAGATTTTTATTATATTTTTATAATTTTTTACAACTACTTCACCCACACCTAATTTGACTATTTCTTTGGCAAAAAATTTTTATTGAGTTTTTCCAAACGTTTAACTGAATTTTTATAGAAAAAAAACCTCTTTTATATATTATATCTCATATATCATTAATTTATGTAATATTTATTTAAATTACATAACTCAGTGACAACTACTGCTACAAACTGGCACACACAAGTTTGGGAAAAAGTCAATTGAACTGTAAAGCTTTACTTTACAATTATGCAAGAGTCTAACAGCCTCACTGGGGCACCTGGGTGGCTCAGTTGTTAAGCGTCTGCCTTCAGCTCAGGTCATGATCCCAGGGTCCTGGGATTGAGCCCCGCTTCAGGCTCCCTGCTCATCAGGAAGCCTGCTTCTCCGTCTCCCACTCCCCCTGCTTGTGTTCCTCTCTTGGTGTCTCTGTCAAAAAAAAAAAACCTTTAAAAAGAGTCTAACAGCCTCAAACTTAAGTATATATATATATATATGTATATATACGTATATACGTATATACGTATATATACACATATATACGTATATATACATGTATGTACATATATATGTATGTATATGTATATACATATATATACATGTATATATACACACATACATGTGTATATATACATGTATATTATATATACATGTATATTATATATACATGTATATATAAAACAGTGCTGTATGCATCATTATGTTTAAGAGGAAATAGAGAACATGTGTTAATCCAATGAATTTTGAAGGTTGGTTAAAAGAGCTCCTACCTTATCAGATAGAACCAGAAGAAGACCAAGATACTTTTTATCCTCTGCTACTACGAGTATTCATAAGTATTATATAAAAATAAAGGAGGATATGAATGAATGGATGAATGAATGAATGAATGAATGCATGAATGAATATGGAGGTTTGAGCAAAAGCTATGTCCCATGCCTTTTCTTCCTTGGCTTAGTAGGTACTCCCATATGTGCTGAAAATATGGAAAAGTTAAGTAAGTATATAGGAGAAGAATGGTGCCATGGTGGTGACCCCGGCTACCTCATCCCTACATCCAAGCATCGAAGAGGGCTGTGTATAGATCTCTGAAGCCAGACCTGGCACTATAGTGATTAGATGTTGTACACAGGCTGGTTTTAATCCTCATGACAAAAAGAACAGCTAGGCCTGGGTTTCTTTTTTATAAATGTCTTATATTATGACCTCATAATTTACTCAACTTCTCAATATATATTTCACTCAGTGTTGGATGTCTGAAGCATCCATTTGTATTACAAAGCTACAAAGTACCAATTATTCAGGTCTCTGATCTTTAGTTGAGTCTATCTAACATTTATCAAACATACCTACTGTGTGTACCAAGCACTGTGTTGGGTTCTAGGGGTATAAAGTAGATTAAGATATGATTTCTACTCTTAAGGAGTTTACATCTAGTGGAGGTGACAGAATATAACAACTAGGTATAATATATTAAATGTTAAACTAATGCTATCAGTCATGTACTGTGGAAGACAATAGGGAGGTTGAGCATTTCATCCTAGGAGGATTAAGAAAATACCATTGGAGCTGGACCTAAGAGGATTTTACAAAAACAGAAATGAGAAAACGACATTCTAGGCCAAGAGAACAGTATAAATCAAGACACAGGTGTTTTTAAAAATTGCATAGAATGTTTAGGGAACTGCAAATAGTTCATGGTAGTCAAAGCCTAGTATAAATAGATAGATAGATAGATAGGTACCAGATTGGTAAGTGCCTTGTTGTCTTCTTAAACCTTATTTACTAGTTAAGATTTCTGACTGTATTAGAGAACTAGGAACACAAAAAATGTCATGAAACTTAAAAGTTGCTAATTTCTTATAAGGTCTATGGGGAAAAAAGATGAAAACTATACAAGAAAATGGGGTTTCTCCTCAATTTATCTGTGATGTCCTTTATAACTAAGGTATCATACAGACTTTGTAGCAATCACAGAGATCTTACATTAGCCAGATTGCTCACTTATTGGAAGTACATATGCTTGAGAATGAGGTGCCATTGCATACACTGAGACAGTGATATATAAAATACTTTCTTGGTGTACCAAATACTTGACTTTAAATCATTTAATAAAGTTTGGTCCTATTGATTAGCACTGGACACTGTCAAAGAAAATATTACATGACTATAAAGTGCTGTCACTGGGCAAATCTCAAAAAAAAACCCTCAACACCTCCGTTAAGGAAAAATCAAGATTTTAACCATTTTAGTTTATATAAAACATGTAAGGTATATCAACAGAAATTTTTAAAAATGAGTTACTCTTAAAGAATTGTTACTCTTAATAATCTAAAGGAATTACTTCACATATTCCTAGAGTTTTTCATCTGATTCCACTCAATTGAGGTTTATAAATATCTTTATATATCCAATAATATCTTTTACATTGGATCTCATATAAGTGAGCTGGTAGGAAGTCTTCACCTATCACTTAGATTTACTAATCTTAGAGAGGAGCCACATTTTTTATTTAATAATTACACAAAAACACTTCATAAGAGTTAGTTTAAACCAAGAAGTAGAGAAAATTACAGGTACAACCACAATAAAGCTTAGAGTAAATTTACAAAGTATCCATTGAACCTGACTAAATTGAGGCAGGGCTCGAAACTAACACACTTCAGCTTAAGAAGCAGCTGCCCTGACACTCACTCTAGGATTCACTTTCGGCCTTAGCCAAAAAGGCACTTTCAGCAAAAGAAGGACCTGTTTAGGCCTATATCAAATATCTTTGTTGCATAGGCTCTGAAGATAGTTTTAGCATTAATACCTCTACTAAAAAAAAAAAAAAAATATATATATATATATATATATATATATAAACGAATGCTTTTCATCAAAAATCACTGCACTGCAAAATGACCATGTACAGTAGATTAAGGGATGTCCCAGACAATGAGTAATATCTAAGTTGAATTTTTTTTTATTTTAATGCATTGGGCCCTAAACTTCTCATATGAAATCCTATGCAGCATCTTGGTAGAAAAATTACATAAAAATGTAACCATTCCAAAACCCTGAATGTTTTTTATTCAAATAGCAGAATAAGGAAATATAAGATCCATAGCTCAATGTGAGAACTGATCCCAAGAATCTCTTTTGCCAATAACTATGGGAGAAAAGTGGGGAGAACACTGGAGTTTTAAGCCAAGAAGGATGGAATACTTCATGTAGTTGTGAGCTACTGAGATCACACATGTTCATGCATTCATTCTAGAAATATTTATTCATCACCAACTTTGTGCTAGACACGTTCTAGGCTTTGGTATGATAAAGTGATAAATATTTCTGGAAAAGGGTTGATTAAGGGGACTATACCCAAGAAATAAGGTTAAGGGAAACCAGCTAAGGAATGTTAAGCACCCAGGTGCTAACAATGACTCTCCACTACCAGCTATCTCTAGGTCTAATGGAACAAAGGGAAAGAGTGGTACCTGGACCTGGGGAGATTCATAGCTATGAGACAGCATCACCCAATAGGAGCTGTGGCCCTCAGTAATAAAGATAGCCATCACCACACTGCAGCCCAGCAAAGAGCAAGTGGAATAAAACCCTATCTTTCCCTTTCTCTTACCTTTAATCTCTTGTTGACCATTCCCATTAGTTGAACCTAATCAGAAGCCAGAGTAACGGGAACCTAGTCCATAGAGATCAGCCTTCTGGTTCACAGCACAGAAGAAAATGAAGATGTTATCTGGAGAAGCAAACAAAAAAACAAATCCTGGTATTTGTAAGGGCTTATGTTCTAGAATGTAACAATACACTTAACGCTGTACCTAGTATAAATTGAAGGGTTTGATAATTTTAGCTATTGGTAATATTGTTTGCAGTAATATTATTGAAAAAAGATTTTTAAGGCCGCTCTAATAAATAAATTTCCTGTTTTGCTTTATACTTCTAATAGAGGGGTATTTTTCCTTAACCATTCCCTAAATTTTTTTAATGTGGTAGAAAATATATAAAATAAAATAAATGTACCATCATAACCATTTTAATGTACAATTTAGTAATATTAATATATTCAGATTGTTGTGACCTAAGATTTTTAAATACTTAAGAAGATATCTTTGGAAAGATCTCTTTTTTTAATTGGGAAATTAATATTCTCTCAGAATTCTCTTTTAGGAGAAATTTGAAGCATTCCTTTTCCCAACTCTTACCTAAATCATTGGCCTATGAGGCCAAATCAAACATATCAAACAGATCTTACAGAAATATGCTTTTCTCTATGCTGAGAGAAGTTTGCAGGACAGGGCCTGGGGTTAGTCTCCTGTACCATCTGTATGAGAACTCAGATAATGAAAATCTTGGATATAATGTTTAGCAGAAATCATTACAGACACTGGAATCATTTTTTAATTACTTCATTGCATTTTCTAGACTTTCATTATTGAAAGGAGAACTAATATGTTTTGGAAGGATTTTCAAGTGAAATAATTAAAATGATTTTTCTGACTTGCCTTTATTAAATAAAAAAGTTTAGTTAGTAAAGTACTACATTTCTTTAACATCAAAACTTAAGTAGGGGCGCCTGGGTGGCTCAGTGGGTTAAGCCGCTGCCTTCGGTTCAGGTCATGATCTCAGGGTCCTGGGATCAAGTCCCGCATCGGGCTCTCTGCTCAGGAGGGAGCCTGCTTCCCTCTCTCTGTCTACTGTGATCTCTCTCTGTCAAATAAATAAATAAAATCTTTAAAAAAAAAAAAAAACTTAAGTAAATGACCAATGTGCTAGTTTTTCATAATTGTCTTTCATAAAATCACATTGCATGGCATTTTTTTTCCTTAAAGACACTCAAATAACTTTATATACAAGTATTAAGAAAATTCACATTATTTGAGTGAGACACAATAGTGACAATTGTGACAGTTCTTCAATAGGAAAACAGGGCACCAAGAAAGACATCTGTCTAGTGGTCATTACCTTAAATCAAGTTAAAGCCTCTTTGGTGTAAATACAGTTGTTTGTGGGTAGTTTTTATTACGTTGGGCCAAAATGAATAAGGGTATAAGATTTTCCTTTTATGGTTTGTGTCTAAAAATATTAAATCTCCTGCAGACTTTTCCTTTGCCACAGCAGAGTGAATCAATTCTTTCTTACATGTTTGTATTTTCAGCCGACTCAGACAGTAATGCCCGGACAAGTCATGCGGGTTACAACAGGTGCTCCAATCCCCTGCGGTGCTGATGCAGTAGTACAAGTAGAAGATACTGAACTAATCAGGGAATCCGATGATGTATGTCATCACCAGGTTTTACTGCTCTGTTCCTATGGCCGGGTTATAAACTATGCCCATTTTCTGCAGTGTTTATAAGATTAATCCAGTTGGGCTTTTGGGTTTTATTAGTTTGTTTGTTTGGTAATGTTAGGATCTTACATTTTAGTGTATGGGTCTCCAGTAAATAGGAATTGCCTTATATTTGAAAATCTTTTTTTACAGGAGATATTTTTATGATCATTACTGTAATTATAATAGAATTTGAACCACAGTTGACGCACGAAATTTCACATGCAAACAAGGAAGGAAACTACCTCAAATAGAACAGCAGAGATAATAACTGTTTACGTACCTTATAGCTGAGAAATTTATTCAAGACTAGCTTCTGATAAAATGTGAGAGAATTTAACAGAGAAGAAATTAACAAAGAAACTTGGGCAACGTTCTTAAATATTACACTAGGCCAAGCATTTGAACCAAATAGTCCTTCAACTCTGGTTTTCTATAATTCATAAAAATCTTTGCCAGCAAATGACACTCTGGAAAAGTTAAATTTATGTCGGTGCCTCCCTATAGCCTACAATAAAGGATCCTGTGAATTTTCTTGGTCTAAATGGGCCTTCATCTCACTGAAACTAGTGGCAATTATTGGAACCAGAGGGTCAGCCACCAATAAAAGAATAGTTTTAACTGACATTTTAATAATTAACTATCTTAACTTGTTTTTTAAAGTAGTTTAAGATATTTTGTATCTTAAAAGCTGGAGCTAAAATAAATAATATTCTTCTGGGCTGGCTGGCTATATAGTGAAATTCGGCATGCTGAGAGACAGCCACTTTTCTTGATCTGGGATTTTCTTTTTAATTACTTTCCCACATATAAGGCTTATAAAATTCAAATCTTGGCATACATATCACACTGCCTGCTGTTAAAACTGTCCAACAGATTTATTGGCATCAGGGAAGCCAGCAAAGCATTGAAATCCCGAACACATGCATCCACCGACTCTGCCAGATGACAAGACACAGTTCCAGTGTCACAGTATTATTCACAGCCCATAAATGTAAAATTAATGATCACCATTAATTTACAGAAATCTACTACCAGGAAAACTCTAAGTCCTTCACTGAAATTTCTACAGATATTTGGGAAACTTGGCATGATTCGTGGGAACAGAAGAGACAGGTTATCTCTATCCACGTTTGATGTATCTATTAGGGTAGCCATATAGAAAGATCTTTTGTTTTCCCTTGATAATGCTATCTTACAATGTAAGATCCGGTATTTGAATTGGTACATTTTTAAAAACATGAAAATTAAGAAAAAAGTTTTATTTATTTATAAATGAATGTATTGGCATCAAACCTAGTTTTTCCTTTACCTGTGGTAGAAATTTATCATGTTCAAAATGTGTAGCAAATGGTTCTGTTTCTCTATATTTGTATATATTCTGTACCTATCTGATGATAAATGCATCTGAGTAGCTAAATTGTATTGATCAGAAATTCTGTTAGATTATTCTGTTTGAAATTACATGACTTGCTCTTATTATAGGGCACCGAGGAACTTGAAGTACGAATTCTGGTGCAAGCTCGACCAGGCCAAGATATCAGGTAAATTCATAATTATAGAATGTGTAGCCAACTTTTGTTTCTACATGATCATGAACTCAGGAGAGCATGGCTATTGTAAATCCACAGCTCAGTCATTTAACCTTAGTGTTCAGGACTTTTAACAAGTAGCAAAATGAATTTTCTTAATTCTACATTTCATGTCTACTCTGCCTACTTTTTCATAAACATAGTAAAGGTAAATAAAATAGTCAAAAGCAACATGAGAAGGAGTAAAGTCATGAGCCTACTTAATCCTCAATTAATCCTGCTTCTAGATAATCCAGAAACCTAGCCCCACCCCTAGATAATCCAGAATTTGGTATCAACACAGATAATCCCAGATTTTAGTTTTTATGCAATTAGCTGATAAGCCCCTCCTCTACTGACTACCAATAGTAGTAGAATAACCTGCTATCCCTTATATACAAAAATGAGACTACTGTCTTACCATAAGTAGAGCATAAACTTTAAATTATTTTTCTTACATTGGAATGTGTTTGCCCTAATCCCATCAATACTACATTTGCTCAAATGTCCTTATAACAAAGCTACAATTCTCACATCCCTATGGCAAGAAGCCAAGCTGAGTAGACTTCTGTGGCCATAGACCTGGGCCAGCCTAAATTGTCCAAATAGAAATTATCCCTGTGACTGTAACCTCTTAGTGTTATTCTCCTCACCCCAAAGCTAACATGCTATGGACCTCTTATTAATGCCACTAGATATATTCATATAAATTCGTGCATTATATCAAAGAAAGTTTGTAGTTGGTATTTTTTATGGTAATTTAGTACAAAGCAATTTGTAACATAGTTTTCAAATGTGAAATAACATAATTCTTAGCAAAAATGGAAATCATTTCTTTTACTTTGTGATTTAAATTTTTTATTAAAACAGCAAAGAGTTTTTAGAAGCTTTTTATTTTATTATTCTGTTCCTGCCTCATCGCTTGACTCTTTTCTCCTCTTAAGTGTCCTCCTCCTTTGACACGAACGTCAGTTAAGAAGATATTATTCTTATACTGCTTATGGTTCTGCTTTGACTTTCAGACCCATCGGCCATGATATTAAAAGAGGGGAGTGCGTTTTGGCCAAAGGAACCCATATGGGCCCCTCAGAGATTGGTCTTCTGGCAACTGTAGGTGTCACAGAGGTTGAAGTTAATAAGTTTCCAGTTGTTGCAGTCATGTCAACAGGGAATGAGGTAAGAAAAAAAGGGGGGGGTAGCTAATTGAACTTTCAGGTAAAAAAGTCTTTTTGACTTCTGCGTCATAAACAGAACATTGTGGATTACAGATTTTTACCACATATGTGTAACAGGGAAATAAATATATTGGCCTCAGGATAGTTCAAGTACAGAAGATAAGAAGGAGGAAGACTAGAAATTACATATTGAGAAATCTTCCCTTCCATTTATTAGAACAAAATATTATAACCAATGACCTTTCTACACACTCAGTACATATAAACAAAGAATGTTGACTACTAACTATAGATTTCAACTATGCAAATTGAGTGCTCAGTCTATTAGGACAATGAATTCTACCTACCCTGCTGCTGAGATGATGGGCCACCTCTGTGTGGGTCAGTGAATTGGGACACAATAGTTAGCCCTTCATCTTACTGGAAGTTCCTTGTGATCCTTAGTCACCAGGAAGAATTTGATAATCTTTTCTCTTTTTCTGCAAGGATGGCATCTCTAGTGGCATGCTTCTCAGTATGTCAAATGTCATTTCAACCCTGATTTAGGATGGGGAGTTAGTCAATTTGAATTTGAAAAATTCCTGTTCCATGTTTTGCTTAGGTTATACAAGAAATCAGATGTTCTAATCAAACTGGGAATATTGAAAAATGGATCTGCTGGTAATTCAAAGCCTAAGAGCAGAATCAGAAACTATTGAATTTGTTTTTTTTTTTAGGCCTTTGGACCTTACTATTTTTAAAAAGATTAACAGGAATTCTTTTTTTTTTCTCTTTTAATCTCTAATTTTATTCTGAAAATAAACCATTTATTTGTTATCATTATTTTTAATTTCTTAAAGTCTTGGAAATGAACATTTTCAAAGATCTCTGTTATCTTTTAGAAAGGGCAAAAAAATTGGGGTAAATCGGAAGGAGAGAAGAAGCATGAGAGGCTGTGGATCCTGAGAAAAAATTGATGGTTTTAGAGGGGAGAGAGTGGGGGGATGGGTGAGCGTGATGGTGGGTATTAAGGAGGGCTTATATTTCATGGAGCACTGGGTGTGGTGCATAAACAATGAATCTTGGAAAAATTAAATTAAATTTAAAAAAATAGAAAGAGCAAAAGAAAAGAATAGAATATTTGTTTTGCTAATGGAGAGATCAATCAGTATTCTAGGCTTAGTATGGGTGCACTGGTCATTCCCTAAAACTATTGACTGACCCAAAACATTCTTTTCAATCGATCTACATAGTGAAGATTTTAATATCCCTAGGACCAACTGACATTATGTTTAGCATCAGAAAGAAATATCTGATAAACTTGTTGACTTAATGAACTGCTCTTATTTGTGATTTATTTGTATGCTTTGTGCATTTAAGTGAGTTCATGGGGGGTTTGCGAAAGCTAAAGAGAAGGAGCAAATTCATGAATAACTAGTTATTAGGCAACTTTGTTTAAGCTGTATTTCTTGTATTCTTCCTAATGTTTTTGTAAGGCTGGACCATAGTCTCACTTATCCTTCCGAGTACATTGGTAGTATTTTTAAAGCTATCATACATTCTGTATTAAAACTGTTGGCTAGTGGTAAAGAAAAGTGATGGGATAAGACTAGAGATGATACTTACATCATGGAATCTAAGGAAGAATTTGTAGTCCTAGTTCCCTGCCTCCATAGGCTTGATTATCCTTGGATAGGCTTTCATAGATGCTATTTTCTGTGGCCTACTGTATTTACCATGGTTTTTCCAAGTGAATAATGGTTCTAAATCTCTAAATCCACAATCTAAAATAATGTTTCTAAATCCATAATCTCTGGTTCCATATAGCTCAGCACTCATTCCCTAGTTCCATCCAAGATTAGCTGTTATTATGACTCTCTGTGATTGTATAGTTTAGTTCAACCAATGTTTATTAGGTACGTCTATGCCAGGAATTATACTGGAAACTGGGGATAAAAGAAATGAATGAAGTATAGTATCTCTTTTGAAGGCTTGAGATCTTTGATAGAAAATAATGGGGAAAAATTATTTCTTTTCAGAGAGGCCAAGAGAAATTATACTTGTCTGTTAATGTGGCAAGTCTATAATTTAGTCAGTCACAGCACAAGCTTCCCTTAAGTACTAACTGATTTTCCCTGGTATGAGTGGCTTTATATATGCCCACTTTTGAATCCAGTGTGGTGTGTCAGTAAAAAGAAAAGTGGCCTGAGGCAACCCAAAGAATGCCATACAAGATATCTGTGTATACTGTCTTTAAAACCTTCCCAGTATTTTGTGACTACATCTGTTTATTTGGGATGAGGGAATTATTTCAAAATTGGGAGGTACAGTTATGAACTATAACTAATGCAGAAGAGTCGATGCAGACATTTGTTTCTTTCAACAAACTGTGTATGTTAACATTTAGGTAATACCATCCAATAATTACATAATTGTGGCATACATTTCCAACCTTGTGCATTTGTTCAATAAATATTTATTAAGCATCTGTTACATTCTGGAATATCCATGAGGGGTTATCTTAACTAAAACCAGTTTTATAAGATGTGAATACACTCTATCGTGAACCAGTTTATTTAGAAGGATTTTGAACCGGAAATTCAATGTCCATCAAGGCTGCATCAGATTTTCATCTTCAGTGGAACTAGTCCTCTTAATTGTCTACACAGCCATCCAAGAGTTATTTTCTTTTTTCTTCAAGTGACATTCAGGTGCAAGGGAACAAGAATTATACTAGGAGACTATGGGAACTACCATCTTAGAAGCACGTCCTACATAAGAATCAATATTTCTTCTAACAGTCTTAGGCAGCTTCCAGGGTCCCTACAAGGGAAATGTCCAGATACAAGTGTCACCACATTGACAACAGCCCAAAGGTATGGCTTCCCACTAGGTATTCATAGTTCATGTATTTATTTTTAATATTTTATTTATTTATTTATTTATTTGACAGAGAGAGAGCAAGAGAGGGAACACAAGCAGAGGGAGTGGGAGAGAGAGAAGCAGGCTTCCCACTGAGCAGGGACCCTGATGTGGGGCTGGATCCCAGGACCCCGGAATCATGACCTGAGCCAAAGGCAGACGCTTAACGACTGAGCCACCCAGGTGCCCCTGTAGTTCATTTATAGTACCTTCTAGTCCATATGCAAGTTACCAATAAGAGATTATTTTTGCCGTGGGAAATGCTGCCTAATAACAAGCTGACATTTCGTCTTTATCAAATTTCCGGGGAACAGAGCTAGAAAGTGAACCGAAGCTCAAATTTGTCCTTAGAGATGGAAAAGGGTTTTGTAACTCTTTACCCTCACATAAGAGGACCCACTGTGTGTAGAAAATTAGAAAATAATAATAAAACTTACTACAAGTCATTCTGCTTTTTATCATCACCTTGCACTGGCTATTCTAAGCAAAGTCAGTGATAAAATATGCTCTGCAGGGCAAACCATTTCCACCACCCTTCCCCATTTAGTATGCTACCATACTGATGCCAGGCACTGTTCTGACTGCTCAGGATATAGCAGCAAATGAGACAAATTCCCTGTTCCTACAGAATTTATATTCTGATGGAGGCAGGATAGGGGAGATAGTGAACAAAAAATATCAGTAAGTGGTATGAAGAAAAATTAAGGATAAGATGATAAAGACTAGTAGCCAAATATTACCTGTTGAAATCTACCCTACATCACCCCTTTCATATTCTCCTCTTTACAATAAAGCAAGAAGGCTGAAAACCCAATTTCCTGGACTCTTTCAAGCTGTGGTCCTGTTAGGTTTTGTCATTTGGATGCATTAACACAATATTAGAAGTTGGAAATAAATTAGAAGTAGGGGCACCTGGGTGGCTCAGTCGTTAAGCGTCTGCCTTTGGCTCAGGTCATGATCCTAGGGTCCTGGGGTCCAGCCCTGCATCGGGGTCCCTGCTCAGCAGGAAGCCTGCTTCTCCCTCTCCCTCTCCCACTCCCTCTGCTTGTGTTCCCTCTCTCACTGTATCTCTCCCTCTGTCAAATAAATAAATAAATAATTTTAAAAGAAGAAGAAGAAGTTAGTTGAAGTATAAGTTCCTCAATCCTCAGTAACATCACTTTCTCCCAACAGCCTTAGGGACAGTGGTGACTTCCTGTAGTTACTGATCTTTGGAGACACACTTTTCTCCTTTTGTTTTTCCAGCCCTCCTAACACATTTGAAACCAATTCCCTGTATTCAATCCTTTTTTCTTCCACTCCCCTTCATTTGAAATACCTAGAGTATTTGGTTTTCCTTTCCAGATCTGACAGAGTATTTTATGTAGGGTAATCAGGCCTCACTGAAGAGATAAAATTAAGTAGAAGTCTGAAGGTATTGAGGGTGGTGCCATGTAAGGGGAACTGAGTTCCAAGCAGAGGGAACAACAGAGACAGAAAAATCCTGAGATAGGGGGTATGCTTGTCATGTTTATAACTGAAGTATAGAGGGAAAGGAGCAAAGTAAAAGGATGTGAGGTTAGGGAGACAACAGAAACAAGACCATTTTATTCTAAATAGTTTTGAGGAAGGGAAGCATAACATGAAACATAACATGTCTTAAATTTTTAAATGTTTACTCTGGCTTCAGTATGGCATGGCATATATATATATGGAGAGAAAAAGGAAAAAGCAGAGAGACTAGTTAGAAAGATATGTAATGTCCAGCAAGAGATTTGGACCAGAAAAGTAGCAGTGGAAATGATGAGAAATAATCAGAACCAGATATATTCTGAAGTTAAAGCCAACGGGTTTTGCTAGTGAATTCAAAGTAGAATACAAAAGAAAGTGAGGAGTCAAGATGAACTCCAAGATTTTGACTTGATCAATTCTAAGGATAGTTATTACTTAGGTGAGAAAGATTGGGCAGCAGAAATCAGGCTTCTGTTTTGGACATGTTAAGTTTGAGATACTTAATTAAAAATCCTAGTAGAAATATTGAGTAGGTAATTGAACATATTGTGTGGAGCACAGGAGAAAGATTAGAGCTAAAGATATAAATTTGGAAATTATCAGCATATACACAGTATTTTAAATCATGAGACTAGATAAAGTCACCTAGGCAATGCATATAAATAGAAGATAGGGGATATAAGTTTTACACTTAGGAGGCAGCTGGATCTTCCTCTTCTTTCCCCAACACTTATATTTCCCAGGTATTTCATTTTGTTTTGTTTTATATTTCCCAGTTTTATTTTCTTATTTTGAATTTTGATGATAGCATCTCTTTCCCAATCCTTGGAACTTTAGATGGTGACCTAAAGGTCCTTCTTTAAACTTGACCCTACCAGTCATAAAGGTCTTTCTTTAAACAGGACCCTACCCTGACCATAAAGTCAGCCAGCTGCCATTAATTCAGAGAGTCAAGATTGTTTGCTTGCTATCTGGTTACTCAAAGTCCAAACAATAATTATTTCTTTAGTATGCGCTGGGTCTTCTAGTTTTGGGGATACTGTCTCACTTTCAGCCATATTCCATAACTCATATTTATTCATTTAATATCCTCTATCCCTCATACTCCCTTTCTATCACATATACACATGCACACACACACATGCAGAATTAAATGTATTCATCTCCACTATGCATTTGCTTATTTTATTCCATCTTCTATCATTTTCTTGGCCACTGTCAAAAACAGAGGCCTATACAAACAAGTTTGAACTTCATTTATATAAAATCTCTCTAAAATCTCCATATAATACTGTTTGGGCCCTTTCACAAGCAGCTGCTATTACAAAACTGTAATATTTAACCTCACTAATAAGAGAAGGAACAGAAGGTTGAGTATCCACTATGACCAGTACCACTATGAGCTTTATGGATTAAAGCAACACTATGAGGGTAGTATAATTATCCTTCATTTCAAGTAAGAAAAATTGAAGCTCAAAAACACAACAGTTTTCCCAGTGTTACCTATTTTGTGTAAATGATGGAGCCTCATTTCACTACTAAGTCTTCTGGCTGTAATGACTTTTCTCTCACTGTGCCACAATGCTTCCCACAGAAGATTCCTTACATTTCATTTCTCTACTTTTCAGTGGCAGTCCCTGAAACATCTCAGGTTAGGTAGTTTTTAACCTTTGTTACTTTCTTCTAGCTATACCATACTTCTTGTCCAGATTAAAGACCATGATTTACCACTTTAATGTTGCTCTTTAGATAGCCTCACTCCTTTAATCTGTTCCTTTGCTTACTATGCTAATAACTAAACTCATCTTCTACTTTCTCTATTTTTGCTCCCAAGCAGACAAAAATTACTGAGAAAATTCAGAGAACTGTGATTACCTGGCCCACAACAAATTTCTGCCATTTAATGTCAACATGGTACTTAAAAGTTGCTCAGTAATTCTGATGTCAGTATCTTGTCAGTTTCCTAGCACATTCCCTCAGTAGACAGTTCATTCATACATTCTATATAGTCTTTATTTTTTCTTTATCTCATTTTTATTTTTTAATTTTTTAATTTAAATTCAATAGCCCACATATAGTACATCATTAGATTCAGATGTAGAGTTCAATGATTCATCAGTTGTGTATAACATCCAGCACTCATCATATCATGCGCCCTCCATATCACAATGCCCATGACCCAATTACCCCATCCCCCCACCGACCTTCCCTCCAACAACCCTCAGTTTGTTTCCTATAGTTGAGTCTCTCATAGTTTGTGTCCCTCTCTGATTTCTTTCTATTCTGTTTTCCCTCCCTTATCCTATGGCCCTCTGCACTGTTTTTTATACTCCACATTTGAGTGAAGCCATATGATAAAATTGTCTTTCTCTGATTGACTTATTTTGCTCAGCATAATACCCTCCACTTTCATCCACAACAATGTAAATGTAAGTATTCATCCCTTCTGATGGCTGATTAATACTCATTATATATAGAGATATATATATTTCTCTATATGTATACACATAATATTTTCTTTATCCATTCATTTGTCAATGGACATCACAGTTCTTTTCCACAGTTTGGCTACTGTGGACATTGGACATTGCTGCTCTAAACATTGAAGTGCAGGTTCCCCTTCAAATCACTGCATTTGTCACCTTGGGGTAAATACCTAGTAGTGTAATTGCTGGGTCGTAGGGTATTTTTAACTTTTTCAGGAACCTCCATACTGTTTTCCAGAGTGGCTGCACCAGTTTGCACTCCCATCAGCAGTGTAAGAGGGTTCCCCTTCATCTGCATTCTCGCCAACATTTGTTGTCTCCTGACTCGTTAATTTTAGCCATTCTGACTGGTGTGAGGTGGTGTCTCATTGTGGTTTTGATTTGCATTTCCCTGATGATGAGTGATATTCAGCATTTTTTCTTGTGTCTGTTGGCCATTTGGATGTCTTCTTTGCAGAAATGTCTGTTCATGTCTTCTGCCCATTTCTTGACTGGATTTTTTGTCTTTTGAGGGGTTGAGTTTGATAAGTTCTTTATAGATCTTGGATCTATATCCAAGATATGTCATTTGCACATGTTCTATTGATCTATGGGTCTGTTTTTGTGCCCATATCATTCTGTCTTAATGATTATAGCTTTTTGTTTGTTTGTTT
>PISX010007891.1:0-85828 GCA_004024625.1 Mellivora capensis
GGTATTTACCCTAAAGATACAAATGTAGTGATCTGAAGGGGCACATGCACCCGAATGTTTATAGCAGCAATGTCTACAATAGCCAAACTATGGAAAGAACCTAGATGTCCATCAACAGATGAATGGATAAAGAAGATGTGGTATATATACACAATGGAATACTATGCAGCCATCAAAAGAAATGAAATCTTGCCATTTGTAATGACATGGATGGAACTAGAGGGTATCATGCTTACTGAAATAAGTCAATCGGAGAAAGACAACTATCATATGATCTCCCTGATATAAGGAAGTGGAGATGCAATATGGGGGGATGGGGGGTAGGAAAAGAAGAAAAGAAACAAGATGGGATTGGAAGGGAGATAAACCATAAGTGACTCTTAATCTCACAAAACAAACTGAGGGTTGCTGGGGGAAGGGGGGAGGGATAGGGGGTGGGGTAATGAACATTGGGGAGGGTATGTGCTATGGTGAGTGCCGTGAAGTGTGTAAACCTGGCGATTCACAGACATGTACCCCTGGGGATAAAAATACATTATATGTTTATAAAAAATTTAAAAAAGAGAAAAAAATAGAAATCAAATGGCAAATCAAAAAAAAAAATAAGTTACTCATTCATAATATTCAAGGTGGAATATATACCCTCCAAGTCTTTGGAATAAACAAAGGTAGATAAAATAGGCCCAAAGAGGTACATAAAGCACAAAACAAAACAACAAATGGAATAAAATAAGAAACAAGTAGAAGCAAGCATCAGTTATTACAATAAATAAATGGACTAAACATACCAATGAAAATAAAGATGTCACCTAGAATCTTTAAAATCTAACTAGACATACCTTATAAAATATGCTGAAAAATGAGCACACTGAAGTTTTCCAGTAAAGAGATAGCATGTCATCATGCTTAACAGCAAAAAACTGAACTTAGATAGTTACTTGAATTCTGACACTACCAGTTAGATGACTTTTGACAGGTTACTTTCTCTCAGATTGTTTCCTGATGTGTAAAATAAAATTAGAGTATCTACCCAATATCCTTCCATGAAAACAAAAAAAGATGATGTGTGTACAGTGATCAGCACTGTGCTTGATATTATTAAATGCTCAATAAATAAAATTTATGACTAAGAATAAAAAGATAGATAAAGATATAGATGTATAGTTTCACTTTAACATACTGGTTGTGTCTACAAAATGTCTGAAAAGCAGTCAGTATGGCAATATGTATCAAGAGCCTTAAAAGTTTGTGGCAATGGGATACATCAAAGAAATAAGAGTTATGTGCACAGTTATTTGTTTCCAAGTATATTAACCACAGTTTAATTTATAATAATGAAGAAATAGAAGTAATCTCAAAGCTCCATAGTTGAGCTATTATTACATTATGACATAATAATACAGAATTAATAAAAATAATATTACCTAGGGGTGCCTGGGTGGCTCAGTGGGTTAAAGCCTCTGCCTTCAGCTCAGGTCATGATCTTGGGGTCCTGGGATCGAGCCCCACATTGGGCTCTCTGCTTGGCAGGGAGCCTGCTTCTCCCTCCCCCTCTGCCTACCCCTCTGCCTACTTGTGCTCTCTCTCTGGCAAATAAATAAATTTAAAAAAAAATAACATTACCTAATGTTATTTCATGGCATGGCTCCTTTCAGTTAAAATCAACTTCATCCTTCTCCTTTTCCAGGCTACAAAACTTGGAGGCATCCTGACTTCTCTTTTTGATTTGGAATCTGACTTATTATTGCAAATCTGATGTTGCTTCAAAATACAGTGGTTCTGACTGCTTCTTACCACTTCCTCAGCAACCATCCTAATCCAAGCCACAGCTGGTCCATCCTGGACTATTCCAAGAGCCTCCTAACTGGTCTTTTGTTTCTGTACTTTCCCCCTTCTCTTGAAACAGCAGCCAGAGTTATCTTGCTAAAACCTAAAGCAAACTATGTCACCCCGTTGTTGCAAACTCCCATACCTGCCCCTCCCAGTGAAAGTAATAGCTGAAGGACTTACTGTGACTTTTAAGAGCCTTCCTAATTTGGGTTCCCTATTACTCTTCTGACATATCAAACAAGCCAGACACAATCCAACATTTTTGATAGCTCTGGAGACAAACACCCCGTCACCTCCCAACTCCATTCCCCAGATACATAATTTACTTGTGTAAAGCCGCTTTGCTCTTATCAGTAAGTACCCATTATTCTCTCATTCCCATAAAATATTGATGGGAAGCTTCTCAGTCATTCCTTATTTTCCATATCCACAAAGGGCAGAGACAAACCTAGAACTGAATATTGTTGTATTAAGAACTGTTCTTGTGGTTTTGAACTTGTATCTGAACAAGTCTGTTCCTGATAGTCTGAGAGGTCACAATATCAAAACTGAATATTGAGTCATCCAGTGAAAACTCTGGTCTAAAGATAGAACATAACTAATTCGCTACACTCACCAGGATTAGATGATATCACTTCTCAACTAGTGGAAAGTAGGCAACTAAGCTGTGCTTTTTTTTTTTTTAAGATTTACTTGCTTATTTTAGAGAGGGGGAGGGTCAGAGAGAGAGAGAGAAAGAGAGAATCTCAAGCAGACTCCCCCGCTGAGCACACAGCCCAATGTGGAGCTAGATCTCACCAATCTGAGATCATGATCTCAGTCAAAATCAAGAGTCAGATGTTTAACCAACAAGGCACTAGGTGTCCCTAAGCTGTGCTTCTAAATGACAATTGTCTATCTTTATTATTTATGTATTCTTACGCATTGAAACATTGTTTTGGTTTTATAAATTTCTAGCCTTCCAGTACACTACCAGAAAATCAACAGAAACTCTTCAGTGGCTGTAGTTATGAAAGATACAATCAAGCATAGTAGATATTTATGTTATCCTGAATTTGTAGCAAAAATTGAAATAAGGATGATCAGGAACTAACCGACATATCACCAGGGTAGTATGTGACATCTGATCTCTACCATTCTGCTTTCACAATAGAGTTGCTACTCTAAGTTGGTGTCTTAAATAGAGAAATTACAACTCCCTGTCCAGACAACAATCTTCCTGTTTTGCCTAATGATGTCTTAGGTCCCCACATCAAGTTAGAACTGTGATTTAAATCCTTATATATTCTTCAAATCAGGCAAGTCTCATGTTTTAAATTTTGCTATTAATAGGTACAGTGAAAATGCACAGTAAAGACTTATTTGGTGGACAGAACAAGAGTTACCAAGAAGGTCTTTGGTCGGGGAATCTCAGATATTTCTGACTCCATTTTGCTTCAGCATGTAACTACATAAAATCTACATAGTCTTCTATGTAACATTCTATGTATTAAAGCCGCTCTGAGGCCCATTGAACACTGTGGAAAATTTTCCCAGTAGATCAGCCCATTTGCAGAACCAGGTGTTTCTGTAATTGTGACACTGAAAAACATTCATAGTGCTCTAAGGTCCTTTAAACTCTCTTTCCACCTGTGCTTTCTGGTTGAGTCCAGTGGCTGCTTATGCTTTTCAGGGATCTCCTTGTTTATGTAGGTGTGTTTCTTTGTTTCTGAATTTATTTTGCTACATTTTAAAGAGGAAAATTTATAGAAAAAGATTTAACAAGCTGAGGTTGAGAGTCACTCACATTTCAACCAGGTGCACTCCTAATGCGCAGGTGTAAACCAATGAACAGGTAAGGAAAGCATGATGTGAGCGGCAGTCTCTGAAGGATTAATTGTGTATGTCCATAATGATTGTATCCCAAGGTGTACTTTAAACATCTGTTATAAATTAAAGCATTTTCTTCCTTCTCTCTGGTTTCTCTGTCATTCATATACATACAGTAAGCATAGCTTCTATTTGGGGATCACGGGAATCAATGCCCCTTATTGACTATTAAATATAATTTCATAGGAATTTTTATTTTAAGATAACAAACACATTTTGACTCTTCTAAATAATTATTTTTATATTTGAAAATAGGTTAAGAGTATTAAATTAAGGACATATTTTAATTTCTTAAGCTAGATAGTAACAAAATCATTTCACACAGGTCCAGACCTTGAAATTTCTTTCAAATAGGATAATTTTTCAACTGCATTACTTAATTTCCTCATTCTGGAAAATTTGGAAGATATCTATTATTAAAACTCAATTTCTAACACCTGGGAGCATGTTAGCTATTTACTTTTCCAGGTCATTTATAATAAAATAATGCATATAAGAATGAAAAAAAGTATAATCTTGGAGTGAAATTTAATACAGTACTAAATCTAAATGAAAACCTTCCTTGTCACAATTTATGTAGGTAAAAATGGAGGTCTGTGTCAACAAATTATATTTTAAGAAAAATGTTGCATTTTTTTCTCATGAATTTTTGGAGATACCAACATTTACATCTACATCGATGTCATTCAAAAGAAAAGGAAATACTTTAATTTTACAGACTTTCGCAAACATTTAAGTATTTATCAGCATTCATTCATTCAGCAAATATAGTTGCATCCCCATTACATGCTACAGGAGATCAGACACCCAAATTTAATATTGGACACCTGATCTCATGTAACGTGTAATAATGGAATCAGTTACTTTTCATTCAAGTATTTTGAACTTAACATGCTACATAATAGGAGTTTCCCTGAACTACAGAAAGTATGAAGCAATCAGTATCTGACCATTTGAAGGGAGAAGTCTGTGGTTGTTGCCTCTTTTTTTTTTTTTAACAAGAAAAATTTATTTTCTCAAAGTTCTAGAGGCTGGAAGTCCAAGACCAAGGCCTCCAGGGTTGTTTCTCCTGAAATGTCTCTCTCTTTGGCTTGTAGACATCCACTCCTGGGTCCTCGTGTGGCCTTTTCTCTGCACACATATACCCTTGATGTCTCTTAGAAGGAGGCCAGTACTTTTGGATTGGGGTCTCACATGTATGACCTCATATAACCTCAATTATCTCCTTAAAGGCTTTATCTCCAAATGCAGTCACCTTGGAGGTTAGGGGACACAATTCAGTCCATAACACAGAGTGACTAGAAAGAACACAAGAATTATGTTTAGAAGGTGCACATATAGAGCTTTGTGCAATTGGGGCAAATCATGTAACGTCTCTAAACATATCTTTTTTTTTTTTCCTAAATAATAGTGACAATAAATAGTTGATGTCAAATTACTCATTCTCACTTGACCCATTTTTTCCCCAAAATTTTTATTGCAATACTTTCTATTGGCACAGAAGTAACAGAAAATGAGGATCATTTCTCAGTAAATTATAGTGAAATAAAGGACGCCATCAGAACTTTCAAGAAGAAAGCAGAAGTTGCCCGTTGACAGTCCAGGGGCCAGAAACAGCTTGCAAGCTGGCTGTTGGCCTGCACAGTGTTTAAAATTTTTTTAAATTAGTTGCCAACTTTTAAAAGTCCATTGAATGCAAATAAAAATCTGGATTTCCAACTTGGCCTCTAAGCATGATAGTAACAGAGCAGCGTGGAATATCAAGATTGCCACAAGGAATATGGTTTCCTCCACAGAACCACACCCCCTGTTGCATCTGCACACTGGTAATTGCTGCCTATTATCACATTCATGCTGCGATTTGACAGAAATACATCATTATTATACTTGGTCCCTAGGTTACTGCTTCTTGATGGCCAAGTGAAATTATAGGTTGTTGAATAAGGAAGCAATAAAAAATAAGCCTTTGTAGTTCAGTCACAAGAAAGGACAGACTAAATCAAAGAAATGATAAAAAGCCATAAGAAGGGAAAGAATGAACATAAAAATGTCCTCTCAATAATAACACGTGTAGATTCAGGGTCCCTATTTACACTTGTGGGTACTTGGAGTCTCCATAAAAAAAATCAGCCTGACTAAACAAGTGCACTGGCCGCCAACAGACTGGACACTCCACACGGATACATTAAAAGCCTCCATGTTAGAAGTAACATTCTTCCAGAAGTTTCTTCAGCTGTTACTATGATTAAACTGTTAACTCTGCTCTGTGGACAGCACCACCACTGAATCCTCCCTTCATTCACTTGGAAATGAAGATGAATGCCTGTGAGAAAATAAGAGCTGACTCTGGGGGACTTCACAGAAATAATCGGCTTGAGGCACGCAACCTGCATATTAGAAGCTGAATGGCTGGTTTGGGAGGAACTGAGGGGAACAGGGCTGCCCGCCTGCCCTGCACTGAGTCATAGCTTTAAACAAGGCATTGACTCACAGCTATCAGGCTGGAGCTGCAGTTTCCCTGGCTCCTGATAAGCCGGTCTGTTTTTATCCCGAGGTTGGGCCTGTGATTTAACATAGCAATGACAGGGACAGTTACCCCCCAAAACATCCTTCACAACTCTCTTCTAACACAAATCACTTATTCTTTGTGAAAGATGAGTGAGTCATGTAAGGAGCAGACTGCCCATTAGTGGGACATTGTTAATTTGCTCTTTAATTAGTTTAGTGGCATATAATTGTTTGAGGTCAAATAATAATTAAATTTTTGTACACTCCTTCTTTTCCCTGGTAAATTACCACTGGACCACCCTCCATGATAAAGGATCTCTAAATAACACACAGGATGCTTGCTATATAACACAAGGAAGTATGTGATTTTTCCTTACAAAAGTCCCCTTTAAAAACAAAATTTCTTCATGAAAAGAATCATTCTATGATTATTGATTAGAAGACTCCTTTTAATAATAAAATTCATCCAATAAAGCTGTAATAAACTTTATTCTGCTAATTCAGTGAGTTTATCTGAAGAAAACATAAAATGCATCAATTTTTATTTTTGCTATAAATAGCAAACATTAATTAGACTTGTTAATATTTAAATGAGCTTTCCTTTAGAGAACTCTACCAAGAAAATGTTTAAGTATTACTTGAAAGTCAAGTGGTTTCTCCAATGACCACAAAGTAAAGATAGTCTAAATTATCCTCAGCAGCTTTTTTTTTTCCAGAAGCAAGCACTAGATGATTACTTAAGATAAGTCAGCTAGAAATCTTACAAAAATCTGCTCAAAAATTAGAACCTAGAACTTTATTTTCTCCTTTTGTCTTAGGGATTAGAGAAAACTTATTCATGATAATATTAAATATTTTGAATTATATTTTTAAAAACAATTAAAAATCAAATTTATGAAAAGCAAGATTACTATCATATTCATAAGCAGTGAAGACTGAGAAAGCTATCTTTAAATTTAAAACATTATTAACAAAAAAAGTATTCTCAGTTTTTCACCCATAAAATTATTTTCTTGAAAGTGAAAGCTATGTCTCCATTATGTTGCACTAAATTGATAGCTCTGAGCTGACTGAGTATATAAGTTTTAGTATATAAGTTTACCATTTAGTATATAAGTTTACCATAACTTCTCTAGAAAGAAAATACCATACCCCAAAAATGTCTGTTGATCATATTAACATTTGTAGAATAATTTCAACAGGCACTTTGCTAATGTTTACCCTTACTTAGCCAGAGCTTCATAACTTCTGCCAGATAGTAGAAAAGAACAGTCTCAGGAGGAAACTTTACAAAAGAGGACAAAATGCAACCCTATCTAGTCATTAAAATAAGTCTCACAAGGATCTCTGGGTGGCTCAGTCAGTTAAGTGTCTGTTTTCAGCTCAGGTCATGATCCCAGGGGTCCTGGGATCCAGCCCGAATCGAGCTCCCTGCTCAGCAGGAAGCCTGCTTCTCCCTCTGCCTGCCTCTCCACTTGCTTGTACTTTCTCTCTCTGTGTCTGACAAATAAATAAATAAAATCTTTAAAATAAAATAAAATAAGTCTTCCGAGGACTTTTACCAACAAAACATTTTGTGAGATATTTTTCAGTAAGGTAGACTCCTTTGCACAGGATTAGCACAAATTAATGAGACTTCTCAATAAGCACATATGCACACTGAAAACCATGGCCAGACAGTACATAGAACAGTGAAAACAGATCTTGTTCAGAAACTGCCGTAATAGGGAGAAGAGCTCAGGATGGAACTGGCCTAATTCTGAAAATGACAAGAGTAAGCAGGGATTTATAAAGCCAAGGAGCACCTTGGCATGGGAGCTGAAGTTTATGGGTGGAAAATTATTAAAGGAGACATCAAAGGTGGGAGGGAATTTTCACTGGACTGACCTAACAGGATTCATGCTGCCGGCAGGGTCAAGGTGATCAGATACCACCTGAGAGATCGTAGGGGAGAAGGAATTTGTCAAATATCAAGGGCGATCAAATATCCAAGTGGGACGTTTTCCCCAAGCTGACTTGGCAAGACTGGTGCTAAAACTGGGCTCTCCAGACTCACAGGGATGGGGACAAGACAGAGGTCTAGTTGAAAAGAAGACTCAGAAGAGCCTGAATAAAGTTTGGTCAAGGAGACAGCCTTTGTTCACACACACACACACGCACGCACGCACGCACACTTAGATTTCCACATAATTATCTACCTGTAGAATTTGCCCATTTACATGGGGGTTGGCAAAATGCAAAATAACCCTACTGGCCACGTTCAAATTGAAGCCAATTGGAGCCCTCATGAATATTAACTTTGACAAAAGAAACTAGCCCCTAACCAAATAGAGGCTAATTTTGCTCTCCTGCCCTCTTGCCACCTAATCAGAAAAAATTGTCAAAGCTTAACAGAGTTCTTCTTATTCTGTTCATCATAAATAAGAGATGACTGTAACATTGATAATTGCCATTTTGAATGATATTCAATGACAATAAACTAACTTTCATTTTGAGGTAAACCCGGTTTCCTTATTTGCCCAAAGGAAAATTATAATTCTGGGTATAAGGCCTGAAGGGTAGCAAAATGTGCCACTCCAAAATATGGGGGTTATTTTGAGTTAAAGGCCATCAAGAAACAGTAGACATAGGAAAAATTCTTTTTATAAAAAGGTGTAAGTTTTCCTTTTGTAAAGGAAATTTATATTTATAAAGGTGTCCCCCTCTGCAGTACCAGGAAGAAGAGGACTCTCTTTACCTTTATAAAGATATCTTTGGTCTTGTTGGATCTTTTCTCATGGTCTAATCCGATTATCAGTAAGAAACCTTTCAAACTTCTGCCTCAAAGGTCTTGGCCTGATTTCTCTTGACTTGGGAGTGGATGAGAGAAAAAAGCTGGCATTCTTAGTTCAAAATTTCCCCTCTCACCTTGCTCCCTACTTCCAATGTGGTGTTCTTACCTTCAGCAATGTCTCCTGCTCCTTCTAACTCAAATCCAGTTTACCCTCACCAGAAAGTAAATGCCCAGGTTTCTGTTAGGTGATGAAGTGTGTGTGTGTGTGTGTGTGTGTGTGTGCGTGTGTGCGTGTGAGCGCACGCACACGCATGCATGTGTTTGTGTGGTGGGAGCTATTTCCCAGCTACAAAGAGTGCTCAAGTGCTATAAAGAGTGTTCAACAAACTCCTGACAAATCCCTCTCTCCACTCCATCTTTATACCATTATCAATAATACCTGGTCCCAGATTCCTGAATCATGTTAGGGTTCTTTGTTACAAATCAGAAAGTGTCTGTATTTCCCACATTATGGCTGAGGCTTCACATTCCTGGGAATCTGTTCCTGTAGTGTCCACTTGTCTCACCATGCTCCCCCCACCTTTTTTTTGTCTTTTGAGTATATACCAACTATATATATATCTTCTTATTCATTTTAGTGGGTTTACAGGATGGAAGGATAATATATGCCTAAATCTTTGATGTGCCAGTTAGTACCTGCAGTAGCTGAGGTGATTTTGGGAGAGTAAAAGATATAATGGAACCAAAGATCTTTCAGTCCAAAACAAAATTTTTCCAAAGCAATAAATACTTCTGAATTATTTGTGGGAGAAGAAAGGAGGGAACTGATGTTTATCAAGCAGTTAGTGGCAGCATAGTAGACTGGTGGTTTACACACTTTAAGTAAGCTTTCTTGACAAGCCTACAGTGTAGTTACTGATGTCCCCACTTTAGATATGGTGACCTGAGCTTAGCTAAAGAGGGCTGAGAAACTTAGATACATAATCAGGAAGTGTAAGAGCCAGGATTTGTAACTACTCTGATTTCAAAACTGGTACCTCTCTGATGTACCCTATTACTCATAATCATCAAAAACTAATTACAGGAACTTTAGTAACCAATCAACACTAAATCAGTACCTTAGAGGTAGATAGATCTGTGAATGAAATAAATATATTTTCATTATTTTGGTAGATTACCAAGCTTACATTTTATAAGCTGAAAGCTTAGATCTATAAATCAGAAGGATACAGAAAAGGTCCCTATATGAGGTAAAAGTGACATTAATATATCTGCCATTAGTTACCATGTGTAGGGCCCTGGTTTTAAACACTTAACATCATCTCATTTGATTTTAAAAATGACAGTGTTTTTAAAATAGGAAAATGAGAACTTAGGATGGCTAAGTACATTGGCCACAAATACACAGCTGTGAAATCTTTAGACCTTTAAAACAAGGTCTAACAGACTCTAGACTTCCAACTCCCAACCACTGTCTATGTCACTTCCCCCAAAGAGTCCAAATTGGCAGACCAAAGGCCCAAGACTCTTCTCTATACTTCATCATTAATTTAAGAAATTCACGGATTCTTTCATGATCTAGCCTTCTTCTACTGTACAAATAGAAAGTTCAGAAGATAGTCTCAACTAGGTTCACCACGGAGCAGACCCACACATCTAGAACCACAGCTAACTTTGGTCCTCAAACAACAACTGTCCCGGTATCATCAAATGAGTTTACATAACAAGGCAAAGAAACTTTAGAATTGAACTCAGATGGGTGCTTAAATTTGACCTAATGTCCTTGGATATTCCATTCAATGAAATTGGAGGATGCCTTGAAGGTCATAGAAAGCAAGATCTGGTATTTACCATAAATGTTAAACTGATGCAAAGCTAGTTAGAAATAATATACTAGTGAGAGATTTATTTTTGCCTTTATAGGAGAACCTTGAATAAAAGAGAAAGAGAATAATGTTTGAGAAGAAGCCCATATTTATATGTATATGTATTAAGTTTTTATTTTAATTCCAATTAGTTAACATGCAGTGTTGTATTAGATTCTGGTATACAATACAGTGATTCAACACTTTCATACATCACCTGATGCTCATCATGATGAGTGCACTCAAGAAGTTTTTTAAAAAGGGTTTTTTGGCTTATTATTTGGCAGTTTAAAGACTCCATCAACATATGAAGATGATATGTGGAAAGTGAATACATAGTAATTTTTCCACTTACAAATACATTTCCCTTTTTGGTCTGGAGATAATGAGAAATGAATATTACAGGAATGGAAAACGCTGACGTGTTACAGAGCTGCAAGAAAATAACAATAAAAGACCCAGGGATACCAGGACAATGAGGTGAATTACTGGCACTTTAAAAGTTTAATTAAAAAAATAGTAAGACTTGCAAGAGGAAGACTAAGTGAATAGAGGCACTCTTGATTCCCATTCTCTTGTTCTCAAATATACATAAAATCATTTCTTTAAATATTCAAAACAACCAAAGTGAATGAAAGGATAAAATACCTTTCAGGTCCCAATACAAAACTCTACCAACTCCAACATTTCTGAGAAAAGATAAAGAAACAGTACTATTAATTAGTTTCAGCCTCAGACTTCAACCAAGGAACCTCCCGCCCTCCTCCAATGACAAGATGCTGGGATAGGACTAGAAATCAGTCTTGTATACTGTAAAAATTATACCAGGGATCTCGGCTACCTCCATGGGGAACACCAAGACAGGGCCTGGGAGGAAGCAACAGGACTAATAAATCGTCTGAACATGGAATCAATCTCTGGTGTGAGAGGAGCACGAGAGAGTGACCGGTAAGTTTATATGAGGTGAAAACAGTTCCTCAGACATGTGGAATGCCTAAGCACAACCTTGAGGAGTGTAAATGGAAAATGGGAATAACAAAAATAGGGACATTGACTCATTCAACCTCCTTCTACATCAAGATTCATAGAGCATTTCTTGACCAGCTTATGAATAAGCATCCCAGTTACATTTAACATTGATTGGCATATCAAGTCATATACTTTGGTGTGCCTGGGCATATTTAAGCACCACTATCTGTCCAATGAGAAGTTATTATATTCTAAGTAGACTTCTAATCAGGCAATTTGCCACCTAATCTGTTCCCATTGTGAGCACTATAGATGTCAGACGGCCATTTTTAGTTACCTCAATTATATTATGCTACAAGCAATCTCCCAGAACTTCTCAAAATTGACTGAGTTGGGGGGAGCTGGAGAAGGGACAATTCTATAACCCTTTCCTCATGATTTAATATCACCATGACCACGCTGAGCATTTCATTGGAAGGAGTAAAACTACCAAGGTTGACCTTCCTTAATATAGTCTTTGCTCAGAGATAAAAATTCCAATTCTTTCCTAGGTTCAGAGGAGGGACAAAGTTTCATAATCCTCCATTTGAAAACTATGAACTTAGGGGAGCCTGGGTGGCTCAGTTGTCTGGGCGTCTCACTCTCTTACTGCTCAGGTCGTGGTCTCCCACCATGAGATCAAGCCCCAAGTGGAGGTCATGTTTAGCGCAGAGTCTCAGAGTCTACTTGGGATTTTCTACCCCCCACCCCCACTCCCACTCACACGAGTTCTGTCTCTAAAATAAATAAATAATTAATTAATTAATAAATAAAATCTTAAAAAAAAGCCACTATGAATTTAGAAGTTCCTAAGACTCAGACTCTACTATGTGTAACAAATACCTAGAGAGCTATTAAATGCAGACTCCCAGGCTCTATCTCCAGAGATTCTGATTCAGTAGACCTAGGGTGAGATCCAGGAAATGTCAATGTTTAATAATTTTCTCAGGTGGACCTACCACAGATGATCCACGACCCCTGAATGGGAAACACTGCAGACTAATGGAAAAACAAATGTGTCCCTGATACACTAATGGTTAGACTCTAATGTCATCAACGTGATCCTTCCACAGTCATTGGAAAACAGTCACTGGGAAACAAAGTAGCCACATGGAAATTATTATATACTCTGTTCCAGGAAAAAAATGGATTATCCTCTTTCTTTCTGCACTACAGAGAACTAGCTTCTCAAAATGTACTATGATCTCTCTTCTGAACATAAAATTGGTGGCTTTTATTTAATATTCACATTGATCATAATTCCATAACTAATAAAAATTCCCTGAGAGTTTTAAGAAGCATGATGGTGAAGAAGTAAATTATATCCATTTGATATTTTCAGCATTTTCTCTTTTGTATTTCCCATTCTGTTTTAGAGCTGAACTTTGGTAGCTAGGTCCCTTGAACTTCAAAGAAAATCCGAGTTAAAGGCTCAACATTTTCAATGTCATCACTAATGGCTACTGTTATCATTGCTGACATGAACTTATGAACTACTAAACTAAGCTTGATTTCATTCATATTAATCAAGATGTCAGATAGGAGCACTTACCCTATCTCCCGTTTGACTTATAGGTCTCATATTTTCTTCCCTTAGAAAAGGTGTCATCATATCAGTTGAAAATTGAACTGTGGCTTAAAGTCAAGTGGCTAAATCAATTAAAGCTATGCCTAGATGTTTAAGAATATAATGCTCACCTAGAAACTAGTGCATCATAGAGGAAAAGCTAATACTACCAGAGGAGTTCATGGGGAGCCATGTTAAAGACAAACAGAAGGGGGCAGGAAAGATAGTGAAAGATGTGGAGAAGGTTACAGAAGGTAGGAGAAGAACGGATGAAAGTTGACAGTTTACTGATTCAGGAAGACAAAGTACCTGACATTTAGTAGTTGTTTAATGTAACTGGTGAGATTTTAAAATCCATGGAATTTTCTTAAGACTACGATCAAGCCATTTATATCCTATTTGGCCCCACTGTCACCATATGTAAAATATGATGGTAGTACTCAGAAGCTATGATAGAATTAACTTGGAATGTATTATACCTATGCACTTTGAGAGACAGTCAAGAAAATAGGTGTTTAACCCTATGAACAGAATTTTTAAAAAAAGAGATGGTGGAATAGATGGAATAGGAGAGTTGTCCTGAAATGAAGGTAAATATTGATAGAGCAAAACATTTTTTATTGTCTTATTTCTAAAAGCACTTCTAAGTACTGTTGGAACAGAAGCCAACATATCCTGAATCCAATGAAGCTAAAGTTTCAGGGCCCCTCACTTGCCATTTTGGAGAGTGATAAAAATCATATTGTGAATATTTATCAAAGAACTTCAGGTAATCTCTATTTTTTTAATAATGATAATGATCTTAAAAAATAAAAATTATTGAGAGATTACTATGTGCCAAACACTATGCTAAGTATACCATAGGCATTACCTTACTTAGTCTATTCAAAGAATCACACTTGAGCTTAAGAAGACAAATACCACAACATTGTCAAAAAATAGGTATTTATTCCCTGCCTGTAACAAATGGCAATCAAACAATAATAGATCATGAAACACCTGAAAGCTGTGTAGGGCTTTATTCATCTTTGTCATTTTCAGCAGCACCCAGAAATATAAACAATTGAATGGTTGAGTTAATTAATGGAATTTTACTGCCTATCTTCTGCCCAAGGCAACACTGGATGCTGGGGAATGCAAAGGATTATAAAATATTTCCTAATTTCAATCCATGTGTGTATGTATGAATGGAGGAGTGGGTAAATGTGGGGGTAGGTATGTATGTGAGAAAATGATCTGGGAAAAAGAAAATAAAATATCACTGCGGCAAGTAAAAAAGCAGTGTGGCCCAAACCCAAAATATTTCATGTTAATTTTTCTGTATTTTTAAATCCACAATTTCCTTAAAAAGCCAAATACAGCAAGAAAAGAGACCAAATTGAAGCGGCTATTCATTATAAAATGTTTATCTCTGCTGTTTTCCTGTCAGTGCAACTTGTACTGCATTTCACAAAAACAATTCCTCTGAATCATGATATTTTGTGGTACTTTCTTTAAAAGACATATTCATCCCAATTTTTAGGACTCATATTTGCCTTGGTTTCTCTACTGTAGTTGTTGTTCATTGACCTCATATTTACTATTATTTTTTTGAGTCTTCTTAGGATTATTCTGGACTCCTTCCCCCACCTTGGCCCAGGTTCAATTATCTAGTCCATTATTCTTTTTTCCCCAAAATATCCCACTCAATTTCATTCCCATTTCAACTGCTCATAATCAAAATTATATCACCTCTGTCCTGGCCCATTGACTAATCTTATTCCAGTCCCTTCATAAACTCATTCATAAAGCAATGGCATATGAAATTTCCTAAAAAATATGATTCTATTAAAAAGAAACCCCCCTCCTCTATTTGTAATCTAAACTGCTCCTCTTTATTCAGTGATCATGTTTCATTTTTTAAAAAAGTAATCTTTAATCTGATAAAAATATAACTTTTAACAGAACTATACCACCTAAAGATAAAACCAAGTAATTATTAAGGATGAATTTTTGTTGAAATGAACCAGAGATTAATTAGAAAGTAGCATCCCAGATCAAGTGATTAGAATTATGCATGAAATAGTGAAGACTAGATAAAGACGATCCCACTTGTCCTCCAGACCACAGGACTGCCAATGGGGAGAAAAATTGTGAATGTCATTGACTGCACTTTGAAAGCCTACATTATATATTTTTCCTTAAATTTCCTGAGCCCAAATTGATAATAATAAAAGGAAAAAACAGGAAAGTATTTTATTTTAAAAGTTCAAGACAGTTAAGAATATGGCAGAGAGGGGAAAAAATAAATCCCAAAACATTGGAGTGAAACCGTCCCCACATTCTGTCTCAATTCTGAAAGTTAGATGCAAGTTTATTCAAATTCTCTAAATCTGTTTCTTCCCCAAAACGAATTTCCAGTTATTTCTTAATTAGTAAATAATAATTCTCATTCATGAGACTAACAAAAATACAAGGGATTGCTAAGGAACACATTTTTATCTCTCATAGCAATGCAGTTATAAGTCTGCTGAAAATATTTACCTGCTATCAGGTAGGACACTGACTACAGTAATAAATTAATGCCTCTTTTTCTCTTAGAAATAATTTTAAGGGCACTGGGGTGCCTGGGTGGCTCAGCTGGTTAAGCAAGATCTCAGTGTCATGGGATCAAGTCCGTGGGACTCTACACTCAGCTGGGAGTCTGCTTCTCCCTCTCCCTCTGTTCCTTCCTGCACCCCCCACCCCACTCTTCGCACACATGTGCGCTCTCTCTCTCTCTAAAATAAATAAATGAAATCTTTTTAAAAATGAAGAAAAACAAATAATTTGAAGGGCACAAAGACAGACCTTATAAAAACCAAGATAAGTAAAGCAGGTGAATGCATAAAAAACATAATACAGCTATTACCTTCAGAGGAAAAACAGGAAGGAAAATATACATATAATCTTTCACACAGCCTTAAGAAAAAAGCCAAAACTTGTTTTTAAGAATCATACAATCTATAAAAAATGAATTCAAAAATGTACAGTTAATCGCTGAGACTCGGACCAAAGAAAGGGCTGGGAAAGCAAGTGGCTTTCATTATTTCCAAAAGCTTCTATGTACCTTAGGATTAAAGAAATTGATTATAATTTATTTAGGTTCTTCTACAAACATAAATGATAAATCATCCTGTATGTGTTGCTCAATTTTCTACCCATGCATTTAATAGTGGGGACTTTTACAGTGTCCCTAATAGATTTGAACCAATTTTTTTCTACAAGAATTTTAGGCATGTTGAAGAATTCTTGCTATTTCACCAAAAACGCCAGCCACATGGTCATTAAAATTTTCTGTGGCATTTAAACTTAATATGACTAAGACGTGGTTATAAAATAAAATAACACTCCATATTGGGAAACCTTTTAAAAAGCTGAATGAACCTTTTTATTCTACATACATCAGACTCTTAATGGCTTTTCAACAGTTTGGGCCATTTTGTGAAATTGCCACAGCTGCTTCACATTAGCAGAGAAGTTTTGTTATAAAGGATAGAGTACAAGCTGCTAAGTCAGACTCCATAGCCCCGAAGTCGATTTTGTTATTTATTCCTTCTGGGTCTTATGGTTTGTTTTGTTTTCTACTTAATGAAGGCTTTCCAGGAATTTTTTAAAGAAAAAAAAAAAAAGAAAAGAAATAGAAATTATGTTCTCCCCAGTGAAAATACCCAAACAATTCAATTATTTATTGAGTGTCTAATCATATTTAGCAATAGGCCTGTTACAATATCAAAATACATCCCCAGAACTTCTGAAATCCCTCCTTGTCATTTCCCTGAAACTGCAGAAATTAGAAAATATTCTACCATAAATGCACTTTTTGTGAAAGAGGAAAAATTAATATCAAAATAGGTTTTCTTTTCAATTTTAACATCAAAATTTTTTAAAAAACTTTCACAAAACTTATTTTATTACTTGGTATTCAGAATATCGCTTTGAACTGTGTACACTGAAACTATGGGTATGATCACATAACGAGCAGGAAACTTAAGGAAGCCCTTGCTACTTTTTTGTAGACCACATAGCATTTTTCATTTGAAGCCAAGGAAAGACTTTACAATGGCTTAATATGGGCTTAATAAGACCTACAAGGTCTTGTTATTTCCAGTAACCTTGCCTCATGAAGGAAAAGCTCCTTGCTTTTACCCTAAATTATTTGATTTCAATTAAAATTATTTCAATCATCTAAAAATATTAGTAAATCTTTCTCAGTAATATTACTAAATCTTGGCTGAGATCTGTCCTTAAATAACTAAATAAAATTGTGGCTTTTAAATGTTATTAAAATTAAAAGTCTGAATAATTCCCGAGGAAGGTAGAAATTTGTTAAAATCCACATGCCTTCCTCTCCTGAGCAGTATGGGAAATGACAATCAAGATCTTACAGTAGCCAAAATGGACGCCTTTTTTTGTTGTTCTGAAGACTTCAGTACAGCCCCCTACATTGAGGACATAATCTAATTTTAGCAGCTTGATATTTTTGACTTTGTATTTTCATTCTAAAAACAAGATCACAGTCCAGAATATTTTCCTAAATGGTTAAGAGCCAACAATTTGAGATTACAGACTTCATGCACGGATCGCAACGACTTTGATTAGTGTTAACTAATTTTTCTAATGACTGGTGGAATACAAAAACAAACAAACAAACAAAAAACAAATAAATAAAGCTGGCAATGAGGATGTACTTGTAAATTTGATTCCTGCTTTCTACACAGTAAAATAACTTTGGGTCTATCTATAGAGGAAAATTAAATTGAAAATAATTAAACGTGTGTTTGGGATTATTTAAATTTATAAATTAGGTGTAGTCCATCACGGGACAGATTACAAGATGCAACTGTGGTAGGGGTGGCGAGAGTGGGGAAAACAGAAAAGGAAAAAAGGAAAAAGAGAAGGAAAGAAGAAAGGAAAGGAGAAAAGGAGGAAAGAAAGAGAGAAAGAAAACCATTTCTCAAATGTTTATAGGCTCCACGTAGACATTGCCTCAGAAAGGCAGAGAAACTTATAGTTTTCTATATTTATATATTATTAGTTAAAATTCCACCTATTTGACTACTCTTTTATTATATATTTAAAAGTACTCTCGACAGGCTATAATGATGTCATTATATACATACACACACATATATTCAGCAACCTTTTCTCCTAATATTTATGCATGTGGGCAATGAAAAGGCAGTATGCTTATAAAATCCAAACTTCTTCAAAGTGAAACTTGAAAAGATTTTTCATTTTGGATGCCTGCTATTTTAAACCATAATTTACAATTTAGTCAAAAAAGTCCAGTAAATCAATTCTAAGTTTGGTTTGTCAATTCTATAAGTTTAAATGCCCTGTGAAGTCTTATTAATTAAAGACTTGACTGGCAAATATTTTTTAATTTAGAAATAAAGTTTGGTATATTTAAAAAACATAAAATGAATAAAGTTTGGTATATTTAAATAAAAGAGTATGAATCAAATTAGCATTCTATGTCAGCATATGTAACATCATACTATGGTTTGATTTTTTTATAAGTAGAATAATTATGTTTGTTGTTTATAAATAAATTATCAAGAAATGCCATTTCTAGGATCTTACAATTTTAAAAATTATCAAGAATAAATAGAAATTTTTTATGTTTTGGCTCCAGTATTGAAATTATTCTTTCTCTTTTTTTTTTTTTTAATTTTTATTTTTTATAAACAAATTTTTATCCCCAGGGGTACATGTCTGTGAATCGCCAGGTTTACACACTTCACAGCACTAACCATAGCACATACCCTCCCCAACCCAATGTCCATTACCCCACCCCCCTTTCCCGACCCCCGACCCCCCGCAACCCTCAGGGTATCATGCTTAGTGAAATAAGTCAATCAGAGAAAGACAACTATCATATGATATCCCTGATATGAGGAAGTGGAAATGCAACATGGGGGACTAGGGGGGCAGAAAAAGAAGAAAAGAAACAAGATGGGATTGGGAGGGAGACAAACCATAAGTGACTCTTAATCTCACAAAACAAACTGAGGGAAATTATTCTTTCTTTATGCTTTTTTTTTTAATTTCTTTTTGGTGTTCCAGAATTCATTGTTTATGCACCACACCCAGTGCTCCATGCAATACCTGCCCTCCATAATACCCACCACCAGGCTCACCCAACCCCTCACCCCTCTCCCCTCCAAAGCCCTCAGTTTGAAATTATTCTTGAAAAAAAACACAAGTATATAATGATATTTTAAGCCAATTCAAAAAGTTAAAAAAGAACTCCTCTAATCTTGGCACATTTTAATCAAAATTAACTAATATTGATAGTCTCAGATGAATCATTGAAAAACTGAAGACAAATATTAATTTAAAAGAATGCTTAACTGTAATTAAAATCTAAGTAATCATACACACTTTGACTTTATAAGACTATTTTAATCTTTAATCTTTAGATCACTTATATTTACAGTGATTTGGCCAGCCTACTGCTTTTTTATAAATCTAATAAGTAGTTCTTAAATAAGCAGAAACAGTTTGCACTTTCTAGATGTTTTTAAATACACAGAGACCAAGACATTTCCCTATTTATGAGGTTGTTTCTAATCTGATACAAACACTTGTATTTTTTCTTTTCATTTTCCAGATCTTTGTAAATCAGGAAGTGATGTTGATTAGATGGTCGTGTGTGTGTGTGTGTGTGTGGCCATTTGTAAAGAGAATCCTGAGGTGGAAAGGGGAATTATTTATTTATAATGAAAACAAGCTTGCAGTATCAAATTATTTTCCAGTATTAAAATAAAGAAATATAACAACAGCAAAAAAGAGGAGATGGTCTCGAATTAAGCATTCACTATGTGCCGAAGACAAAAATGTCCTGTTTGCAAGATAAATTATGAATCACATAATAAAGTTTTACTTTGTATCCATTTCGATTTTTATTTTTTCTAAGACCTAAAAACTTGGCCTTTTTAACAAATATAATATTTATCTGCTCCCATGAAACATTTAAATCATTTTATAAACTTCCTTGTCATAACATACATATACTATAGTACACAAATCTTAAGTGTCCAACACAATGATTTTTATACATAGATTAAGATTTTTCTATAAACATCTCAGATATAAATAGTAGTATATAAAGATACATATCTTTACCACTAGACAGAGACTATTTTCCTACCTCTCCAGATTAATAACCCTCTGAGGGATTATTCTGATTTTTTATCAGGACTGATTAGCTTTGTTCGTTACTGTACTCTATATAAATGAAATCATATAGTATGTAGTCTTCTGATCTTAGTTTTTTAAAAATATAACCCCAATTCAATGTTTTTTAATATATTTGTAAATGTGTATAATCAACACCACTATCTAATTCTAGAACATTTTTATCACCCCAAAAAGAGTCCTGTGCCCATTAGCAAGTGCTCACACATTTGCCTATTCTGGACATTCTATGTGAATGATATCATACATTAAGTAGCCTTTCTTGTCTGACTTCTTTGACTTTGCATAAAGTTTTCAAGGTTCATACATTTTGTAGCATGTATCAAGACCTCATTCCTTTTTATGACCAAATAGTATGCCTTTGTATGGATAGACTACATTTGTTTACCTTCTCATCAGTTGATGGACATTTAGTTTTTTATGCTTTTTAATTACTATAAATAATGCTGCTATGAACATTTGTGTATAAATCTTCGTGTGGACATATATTTCAAATTCTCTCTTTGGTAGAATGTCTAAGAGTAGGATTGCCAATTTGTATGGTTAAGTCAATGTTTACTTTTTGAAGAGTTGCCCAGCTTTATTCCAAAGTAGAATCACCTTTTATGTTAACTGACTGGAATTTAAATAAAAACTTTAAAAAAACACAACAAAGTGGCCACACCATTTTAAATTCCCACTAGCAATGTCTGAGGTTTCAGTTTTTTCCCATCCTCCTTAACATTTGTTAGTCTTTATTATTATTATTATTATGGTTGTTATTATAGCCAACTAATGAGTGTAAAGTGCTATTTCATTATAGGTTTGATTTTCATTTTCTTAATAACTCATGACAGTGGACACTTTTTCATATACTTATTAGCCATTCATACATCTTTCTTGGAGATATGTCTATTCAAATACTTTGTCTATTTTTATTTGCCTGTCCCAAGGGCATGAGGAGTTACTCCCATGTTTTCTTCTAAGAATTTTATACTTTTAGCTCTTACAGGTTGGTCTATGATCCATTTTTAGTTAATTCTTGTACATGGTATACAGTGGATGTACAACTTCTTTATTTTGCATGTATAGATCCAGCTGTCCCAGAATCTTTTGTTGCAAAGATTCAATTCCCTCCTTAATTGTCTTACCTAACTCACTGAAAATCATTTGACCATAAGCATAAGAGTAAGTTTCTAAACTCTCAACTCTATTTTAATGATCTCTATGTTTATCCTCATGCCAATATCATAATCTTTTGCTTACTGTAACATTGTAGTAAGTGCAAATCCTCCAAATTTTTTCCTCTTTGTCAGAATAGACTTTGCTGGGGCTCCTAGGTGACTCAGTTGGTTAAACATCTGACTTGGGGTCAGGTCATGATCCAGTGTCAAGGGTCAGGGTCAAGAGATGGAGCCTCTGAGCCCCACCTGCCGGCTCTGTGCTCAGCAGTGAGTCTGCTTCTCCCTTGCCTTCTGTCCCTCCCCCTGTTTGTGCTCTCTCTCTCTACCTCTCTCAAATAAACAAAAATATCTTTTAAAAAAGGAAAAGAATAGATTTTGCCAATTTGGTGTCCCTTGCATTTCCATATGAAATCAACCTGTGAATTTATGGGAAAAGAAGGAGGAGGAGGAGGCAGCTGGAATTATAATAGGGGTTGCACTGAATCTATAGATCAATTTGGAGAGTATTGCCATATTAACAATATTATGTTCCAGTCTATGAACATGAACGTTTTCTATTTACTTCAGTCTTTTTAAATTTCTTTCAGTGATGCTTCATGTTTCAGTATAATAAGTCTTTTACTTCTTTTGTTAATGCTATTCTTAAAATATTATTCCTTTTGATGAAATTGATTTCTCAATTTTACTTTTATACATAGAAATGCAATTGATTTTTGTATATTGATCTTTTATCCTTTAACTTTGTTAAACTGACCTATTCAAATAGGGATTTTAGTGGATTCCTTAGAATCTTCTGAATAGAAGATCACATCATCTACAAAAATAAATCGTTTTATATTTTCTTTTTATTTGAATGCTTTTATTTCTTCTTCTTGCCAAATTTTCTGAATAGACCTTTTAATACAATACTGAATAAAGTGATAAAAGCAGACATTCTTGTCTGGGCCCTGATTTTAAGAGGAAAAAAAGAGGATGTTTTACTTAGTAGTAACCGCACTACTAAGGTAATGTTAGCTGTGAGATTTTCATAGCCTTTGTCAGGTTGAGGTAATTTCTTTCTACTACTGGTTTGTTGAGTGTATTTATCACAAAACGATGTTGGATTTTTTCAATGGATTTTTTTTTTGCATACTGAGATTATCATGCACCTTTATGCTATTAATGTGTTGTACTACATTCATTAATTTTCATATGTTGGGGCAACCCCTTTGGGTCCCCTCCCTCCTTGGGAGGTCTGTACTATCACTTCACTATCACTCAATAAATCTTGCTTTGCTGCCAAAAAAAGAAAAAAAATCATATGTTGACCCAACCTTATGTTTCTGGGTAATCCCACTTGTTTGTGCTATATATTTGTTTTTATGTGTTTCTAGACTCAGTTTACTTGTATTTTGTTGAGGATTTTTGTTTTTATATTCATAACGTATATTGGTCTCTAGTTTCTTTGTGATGTCTTTTTCTGATTTTGGTATCATAGAATTAGTTGGTTGGGTATTCTATTTTTTGGGAAAATTTCTGAAGGATTGCTTCTAATTCTTCATAAATATTCTGGTAGAATTCACCAGTAAAGCCACCTGGGCTTGAACTTTCTTTTTTGGGGGTAGTTTATAAACCACTAGTTTAAAATCTTTACAGGTTGTAGATCTATTTAGATTTTTTTTTCTTTGTGAGTCAGTCTCAGTAGTTTGTCGTTCTAGAAAATTTCCCATTCTGTATGGGTTATATAATTTGTTGGCAGACAATTGTCCATGATATTTCCTTACAATATTTTTTTTATTTCCGTAAGATCAGTGGTGATATTTTCTCTTTTCTCTTGATTTTAGCAACTTGAGTCTTCTCTCTCTCCCTGTCTCTCTCTCTCTTTTTCCCTCTTGGTCAATCTTCTTAAAGACTTGCCAAATTTTTTATCATTTTGAAGAACCAATTTTTGGTGTCATTGATTTTTTTTCTATTGTTTTCAACTCTATTTAATTAATTTCTACTCTAACCTTTAGTATTTCCTTCTTTCTCCTTGCATTTTTCTTTTTCTACTTTTTTTTCTACTTTCTTAGATGAAAGTTTGGTTATTGATTAGAGATACTTCTTTTCTAATATAACTGTTTAGTTATAAATGTCCCTATGCTTTAGCTGCATCCTATAACATTTGTATGCTGTGTTTTGTTTTTATTCTTTTCAAAGTATTCTTTAATTTTATTTGTGATTTTTTCCTACAGTATGTATTTTTTTTTGTTTCTAGTTTCTCTGCTCATCATTATGTCTGATGAGATTCATTCATGTGGCTATTTGTAGCAGTTCATTATTTTTATATTCTCCTTAATAAATGTATCACAGTTATTATCCATTCTATCAATGGGCCTTAATTCACTTTCAGTTTTTGTATATTATGACAAAAACTGTCATGTCTTTTGCTAGATATACAAACTCATTTCTCTTGAGTAAAAATTTCATAAATGAAATTGCTTGATCAGGGTAGGCTTAATTTAAATGTCATGCCCCATAAGTCTGTGATTCCTAGTGCATAGCTCATAGCTTAAATTCTAAGAAAGATGTCATCTGGGCTGAGGTAAGCAAGGTATCTGGAAGGCTGACTTGAACACTTTTACTTTACTTGCTAAATTTTGGGGAGAATAATGCAATTAAGTGTGTGTGTGTGTGTGTGTGTGTGTGTGTGTGACTGGTCTGCTCTAGTGAGAGTGTTTTGGGTCAGGTATTTACTTTGGGGTTTTCACTTGTTCATTATGTTCAACTTTTAAAAAGATGTTAATTATATAAACTTAAAAGAATGTACCATGTGCTTTTAAGTTTGATGCTAAATAAGAAAGCTAGGGGAAGGAATTTGTTTTAGTACATAGACCCTGGTTGTCTTTTTATCATCGTTCATCTGACATGATAATATATTAATAGACTTAGGGTATAATTACCCCAACTTGTTTAAAATTATTAGAGGAAGAGCTAAAGGTCAGTAAATATAACACAGTATAATATATGTGTAATTGAATCTTGTGTTTATATAAAAGCAGCAATAATATATCAAATATGTATCAAATATGCTTATAGAATGCACATATATGAAAATTTAACATTCCTTTGCACCGAAGTCCAAGGTGCATTTTAAATGTAATGAGTTAGAAGCAGGAAAAGTTTTAGTCTCTTATGTTTTCTTGGTGAACATGATATGAGTATGAGGGAAAATTTCTAGTTGCAATGTATCTGTAAATTCATTTAGGTTCCACTATAAATCAAGCAAATCTCTAGAGATGAGGGTTGATGGAAGGAAATGTATAGTTGAGACTATCCATGAATTATCATAATCATTACAACTTTTTTTTCAGAAACAAGCCTTCAGAAAAAATAGCTATCCAATCACAAAACTCAAATGGTTTCTTCTATTGTGCTCTTTTGTTTGTGACCAAGGAAAGTGTGTGTGAAATAACCAAAATGTTTCTAGTGAACGTTTCTCATTGAGCATAGGAAAAATTCTTCTCATCTAACCAAAGGCTACACTCTTGTTTCCTTTAGGATGGGTTTAAAGACACATCTCTCACATATACACTCAGAAGAAACAATATTAACATTTGACTTTTCATTTTGTTAATAATTTTAGTGTTTTCTTATAAAAGACTTTGCAAATTTGTTCTAGGTTATAGTTCATTATTTAGTAATTAAAGCAATTAAGGAAATTTCATTCCTTCCTTGAATAATTTCATTGAATTTTCTACCATAAACATATTTCCTGAAAAATGTAAAACAAATTTAAAAAGAAACCAAATCAGGAATAGCAGATACTTTAAAATTACCTAAAGGTATATCTGCAAGGGTAGCATTCTTAAACTTTTTTCACCCATGCATAATAATAGAGTTATTATGATCACATGATATAAAAAGATGGTATACAATCAACAAGTATTAACAACTTTTTCTTTTCTTATTAAGGTAAATGGACAGACTGTGAGATGCATACACAAATTATTTTAATTATTTGCCTAATACATAGGTAGCACATTTTATTTAAAAATTTTTCCTTAAATCCAATAACCTAAACAATTATGACAAGGCAAACAGCAGTAATTGTTGCCGTATTTTTATTATACATTTCTTTGTAATAATTAACAACTTTTTTGTTTATATCAATAGAAAAGATCCAAGAAAAGGAAAAAAACCTAAAAATTTGCATTGCTTTCATTGCCATTATCTGTGTGTCTGTACTGGGTTAGTGTTCATGCAAACAGAAGCCTTAAATCAACAAAGTAGACTTTGATCTGTTCTTTCTAGAAATCTAAAGTGGGTAATTTTTCCAAATATAGATTTTCCTTAACCAAAAGTCCAATTCTGAAGCATCGTATATATTTGTTGAACATCATCAAAAAGAACCAGAAAGAAATCCATACCCAACTAACTAAGACTTTGCTGAAGTCATATGTTCTGAAAATGCCCAAGCCAAACTGGCTTGGAGTGAAAAACTTCTTAAGTGGTAACTTTGTCAATAGTGTCATCCAGAAAATTTGTTCTTATTATTGTGCACAAGTCATAATTTCCTTCACTTTTTAATATCCTGCTTCTAAGAATTTCATAGATTTCATAGCTGAAAAGGGCCAGGGAGTTCATATAGTCCAATTATCATTTATTATTGGATAGCTATTTATCAAATTTTGTCTTCTACATTCCATTTCCTAGAAAATAGATAACTACTTATTATCAGCTCATATTTTTAGAAACTTCTTTCTTGTATTAATTTCTTAAATTTTTTGTATTCTTATATTTATTAAGGTCAATCTCCTAATTTCCTCCCTTTGATATAATTTCTGTCATCTGAGAATATTAACAAGAGCAATCATTACCATCTATTGAGGTCTTCTATGTCCTAGGAATGACACTAGGCATTTCATATAGACTTCCCATTTAATCCTGACAACTGCCCTGAGATGTAATTAGCTTTCATTATCCTCATATGTTCTAGATGATAAAAAGGAGTAACTTGCCTGTGTGTATATTCCTAAATAGCAAAGCTATATTTTAAAAAATTTGAAGAGACTGAGATTTTCATATTTCTGTATTCAGAAACAGCATTTATATATTTGAATATAACCATCATATCTCTATAAGTCAGCTTTCTTCCCCCAGCTGAATGTGCCCAGTTCCTTCCACAGTGTCTTCTATGTTAGTGTTTCCATGATTATATTATCTGGTCCACTCTTCTCTGGGCAACTCCAGTTTGTCAATATCCCAACAAAGTAAACTACCCAAGGGAGCACACAGTACTCTGAGTCTTATCCAGGTAGAATGTAGGAGCATACTACAACTCAGCCTTTCTCCACTATTAATGTGTCTAGTTATACAGAGTGAAATGACATAATTTTTTAAACCTCATTTTAGAGTGGGACACATGTCAATAAAAATTTTGAAGTCTCTTTTATAGATTCTGTGTTGAGTCATGCTGCCCCAGGTTGTACCTGTATAAAATATATGTCTACATTTTATCAAGTAGGCTCATATTAAATTTGATCTTGTCTGTATTAATCTATTAATTCCAACTTGTGAAAACTGCTTCAAGTAATAAAAATAATATCTATTGTGTTGGCTATCTCTCATAGCTTGCAATTGCTCTAAAATTTGACAATTGGCTGTGTCTTTAGTCAAAGAAATACTTGAAAGGGAACAGGGCAACTATATAGTAAAATACAGTAAAGAAGAATCCTTGCAGAGATAAATTTCAGGTCTACGCCTCTCTCTCTCTCTTTCTCAGAGGAATAATAGATAAGTCACGGAGACATTGAAAGAGTTGGCCAAATCATTAATAACAAATGCATGATGGCTGGTTGGCGGGCTGGACACATGGATGGATGGCTAGTAAAACTCTGAGGAAGTGATATTTTGCTAAGGAAGGTGATAAGATGCTATAGACAATATTCCATCCTCAGCCTAAATGTGACACCGAGGGAAAACCAACTTCACAAAGTCCCCTTCTGTCTGACAAATGTTGGTAATGAAGAAGTTACTAAGGGAAAAGCTAGAGAAATAATGAAAATTATATTCCTTAGATTGGTCTAATTTTCTGAATGATAAAATGTATGGTAGTTTATGCAGTAAATAAAGCTTTACCCATGAATTATAGAACTTCCCTTTCCAAAGAAGAACAGGATTTGACTTTCAAAATTCCTTGTTTTGCTTCCCAATCCAAAGAAAACAGGCATATAAAAAAGCCCAGTTCTTCACTTCATGCCCAGAAAGTAGGTGTGTGTGTGTGTGTGTGTGCGCGCGCACACGCGCATGTGGGTGAGTGTGATTTCTTGAGGCATATTTTGTGCCTCAACACTCACTAAGATACAAAGTTAAATCTGTGCTGCCCCTTTGCAACTGAAAAAAAAAAACAAATATTGGGCAGAACTGCAATTTCAGGTGTATGAAATAGTGCAGCTTCCTAAGGCACAGAAGTAGGATCTATGAATGAAAATGTCAGAGAAATGTATTTGGCACAAGTGAAGGAAAAGTTTTTAAAGATTAGAAAGGGAAACTGATATTCTTGAACACCTGGTGTGTGCCAATAAGTTTAAATATATGACAAGTTGATTCTTGTTCCATTAAATGGTTCTTAACAGCTGATGGAGAAAAAAAATAGAAAAACTCAATTATAAGTTTCAAGCAACATTTTTTTGTTGTGAGAACAGACTCTATTTTAAATGTTAGGTTAATCTTGTTTCTTTTTCTAGATAAACCAACTCAGTGAGTTTTATAAGCAGAAAAAGTAAGAAAAAATGTCTTTGGCGTAAAAAAAAAAAAAAGAAAGATTTGGGACAATGTATTATATAAGAAGCTAAACTATTCTATGTAATGGAGAAAAAGTGGTTAGTTTCTTAGTGGTTGCTAATTCCTCTGTGAGCAGCAGGGGGAAAAAAGGCTATGGCCATAATATAATCTTCCCCTTAAACGCAGATTATTATAATTACTTTAAAATGTTTATTTTCTGGTGCCTGAGTGACTCAGTTGGTTAGCCATTTGCCTTCAGCTCAGGTCATGATCCCGAGGTCCTGGGATCTAGTCCCACGTCAGGCTCTCTGCTCAGTGGGGGGGGGGGCTCTTCTTCTCCCTGTGCCTCTGCCCCTCCTTGCTGCTCATGCTCACTCTCTCAAATAAACTACTAAGTCTTTAAAATAAAATAAAATAAAATAAAATGTTTATTTTCTTAAAATCAATCTAGAATTCCCCATACTGGTATATGGTATTCCCCCACATCTGTGTCTCACTTGTCACAGTTTCAGTTACCTGTGGTCAAGCATGATCTAGAAGCTAGAAATCTTCCTTCCAACATTATTAGAAGGTCAGTAGTAACCCACTGCTATGACAAGTACCTACCTTATCTACTTCACTTAACTTATTATGGAGGCATTTTTTTCATCTCCCATCATCACAAGAAAATGCGTAAGTATAGAACAATAAGATATTTTGAGAGAGAAAGACCACATTTATGTAACTCTTATTACAGTATCTTGTTGTAATTGTTACATTTTGTTAATTGCTATTATTAAACTCTTAATGTGTCTAATTTATAAATTTAACTTTATCAAATGTATATACGTACAGGAAAAAACATAGTTTATAGAGTTCAGTACTATCCACAGTTTCAGGCATCCACTGGCAATCTTGGAACATACTGTTATATATGTATGTATTTGAATATGTGTGTGCATATGTTTCTCTTAGTCTGTTTAGGCTTCTATAACAGAATACCATAGACTGGGTGGTTTATGAACAACACAAATGTATTTCTGAGAGTTCTGGAATCTGGGTAGATTAAGATCAAGGTGGCAGCAGATGTGGTGTCTGGTGAGAGCCCACTCCCTAGTCCATAGTCAGCCATCTTCTCACTGTGTCCTGACATGGAGGAAAAGATGAGGGAGATTTCAGGGGGTCTCTTTTATAAGGGCACTAAATCCCATTCTTGGGGGCTCTGTCCTCATGATCTAATCACCTCCCAGAGGTCCCAATTCCTAATAACATCACACTGGGGTTTAGGTTTCAACATATGAATTTGAGGGGGAAACATACACATTCAGTCTATAGCAGTGTGTGTGTGTGTGTGTGTGTGTGTATGTGTGTGTGCACATATGTAATAAAATTAGCAAGAAAAAAACACAGATCTGGTGTTTATGTTGAGCTGAAGGAAAGCAAAAGACTGACTTCGGGGAAAATACCAATGTTAGATTAGTATGCTCTCTTAGAAATCTTATGGTTAGACTGTACTCCATATTGTAGAGGAGACATATGAAATTTTTCCCTGAAGAAATCAGAGAGAGAGAGAAACCATGAGAGACTCTTGACTCTGGGAAACAAACTGAAGGCTGTAGAAAGGGAGGTGAGTGGGCAGATGGGGTAACAGGTTAATGGGCCTTAAGGAGGGCATGTGATGTGATGAGCACTGGGTGTTATATGCAACTAATGAATCATTGAACACTATATCAAAATTCAATGATGTACTGTATGGTGGCTAATTGAATTTAAATTTTAAAAAAGAAACAATGGTGATCAGAAGACATTAGAACAATATCTTTGAAGTGCTTTTTAAAAATTGTCAACTCTGAATTCTGTGACCAGTGAACATATCCTTCAAAAATAATAGCAAACAGAGACATTTTCATTAAAAAAGAAAAGAAAAAAATTTTCCCCAGGTGTACTAGAAGTTCTCATGGCCCATCTTGCTGGGTATAGTTAAATTCTGGAGGAGAATTGAAGACAAGGTAGAGTAGAAAGAAATATTTTTCCATCTCAAGGTCACAAAGAGTTGGAGGACTGAATTGAAACAGATGAGATTACTTGATAGCTACTCAGCTGGAAGTGATACGGTGTTCCCTAGGACATGGCAAAAGGCCAGAAACATAGGCAGGGCCTGGACGTTTGTCACAGTGAGGCAAGCTAGGAGCTCAGTAAAATGGAAAGGACTCTGTAATGGGTCTCAGTCCTATTTATGTATTTGAGACCTTATAGTAGTTACTTTCAGATATTTTTATGGCTGGAATTTCCATCCCTTTCCCCAAGCCTCCAATAATGTGCCATTAAAAGCTACATTCTGCCTTTGCTGTGGAGGACCAAGAGCAGGCTCTGTGCCCCATGCTGGTGGTGATGCTACATAACAGTAAGCAAGGAAGCCAGAGGAAAACCAATGTGATGGCTTGAAGCAGGGATGGCTCAAGGGAAGAGTAGGGCAGAACCGCAGAAGACTACATTTAGAATGGTTCTGTAGAAGATCTAGACCTTGACAATTCCCCCAAATGTTCATGGTGAGAACCAATGATACAACTAATAATGTGGAAAAAGACACACCAACTCCTGTCAAGTGGAAGTATAACTAAAACTATTAAGAGTTGTACATTAAAAAAGAAATGTGACCTCGGTCTAATAACTCTCAGTAGACAGGAATTACACATAAAGTATATTATCTTCCAGTAGTTAATTATCATAGAAACCTCTCGAAGTAGATATTTAAATTTTTCTTCCTACATGGGAAACTGAGGTTTGGAGTAGCTAAATTTCTTAACCAAATGCCACATGTCTCCAAAGTATAAACTCCAAGTTTTAGATTGGGTTATAGGACTTAAATTTTCTGTTTTGTCTTTGAACCATACTTCTTTCCCAAATATTTGATATTAAAAAGTAATTAAGATCGTGGCACCTGGGAGGCTAAGCCAGTTAAGTGTCTGACTCTTTTTTTTTTTTTTTAGATTTGTTTAACTTAAGAAAGAGTGTTGGGGAGGGGGACAGAAAGAGAGGGAGGAAGAGAGTCTTAAGCAGATTCAGCACTGAGCACAGAGCTTAATGGGGCTCAATCTCATAACCTGGAGATCTTGACCTGAGCTAAAAAACTAGAGTTGGATATTTAACCAACTGCACCACCCAGTAACCCCAAGCCTCAAACTCTTGAATTCAGCTCAGGTCATGATCCCAGGGTTGTGAGATCAAGCCCCATATCAGGCCACATGTTGAGCATGGAGATCTCTTAAGATCCTATTTCTCTCTCTACTTCTGCACCCCCCTCCATTTCTTAAAAAAAAAAATAGAATAAAAAGTAAATAAGAGCTTTGTTAATGAAAGGATTCAGACAGAGCTTAAATGACAAAATGTCTGGAGATGTTATAAAGAAAATCATATGTATACATGGGGGTTGGACGATACTGTTCCAATATACTGTGATTATTACTCTTTGACCCTGCATTTAATATAAACCACAAATCTAATTTCTTCAGGTGGTATCTTCAGGCAACATCTTCAGGTAATATCTTCAGGTCACTCAGATGTTATAGCATACTATCCTCTAATTTTTCTAATCCCAAATAAATTTGATGAATCAAAACGCGGTTCTTTTCTTTCTTTTTTTTAAGATTGTATTTATTTATTTGACAGACAGAGATTCAAGCAGGCAGAGAGGCAGGCAGAGAGAGAGCGAGAGAGAGAGAGAGAGAGAGTGAAGCAGGCTCCCTTGCTGAACAGAGAGCCCAATGCGGGGCTTGATCCCAGGACCCTGAGATCATGACTTGAGCCGAAGGCAGAGGCTTAACCCACTGAGCCACCAGGCACCCCCAAAACGAGGTTCTTGATAATGATTTCAGAATAGAAAGGGGACACTGGACATCCTGTAGCATTTTTTTAAAGAAAACAAATGACACCTGGGCTTCACTATTTCCAAGACTGTTGCAACATCAGCCATTAGCCGCACGGTTAAATGTGATGATTTTAATGACTTCAGTGCAGTGCTGGCATGGAGATAAATAACGTCTCCAAGGTTAGCCAGAACACTGAGGGAAAAGCCCACTTTCTGCCAAGGTAATGAAAATGTTGAAAGTCTGCCAGGGTTAATTAATAACACAGTGAGGAGACCCTGTTCACCAATGGTCATTTGGAGATGAACCAAGGTCTGCTTGAGTAAAGCTGGGCTGCCTGCCATCTTGGTCATCTCACAGGCTGCAGTCACCGAGTGTAGAGAGTCCACACAAATATTTTGTCTTGACCTGTTTGTACTAAAAACCTCCCTCCTTTCCTTTAAAGATATGACTCAAAAATCAAAAGTAGAGTCCCCAAATGTCCTTATTTTGGATCTCAAACTGGTCTTCTGTTCTCTCTACATTCTTCCTATTCTGGTACCCTAATGCCTCCAAAAACTTAATTACAATATTTTTATAAAATGTTTTTTCTTCATTTCCAGAAGATTAACTGTAAATATTTACAATTTTTAAATGACAGACCCAATAGACTGTCCCCCAAAATCATTTAAAACTACCCTCCTCTCATCTCCCTCTTCACTAAATCATTCAGTATCTGCAGACATACAAAAGCCTTCTATAACATTCTCTCAAAAGCTATCATTTCCTCATTAACATAAAGTAGGAGAACATTTTTCTGGGAAGGATAACTTTTGAAAATAAAAAAGTCTAAGGGTTTTGTTATTTGAGGACTTACAAATAGATTCTGCACTAACTTAGACTTTTTTCAGAACTATGCATTCTTCCCAAATTCCAGAAACTTTGTCAGTTGTAGTATTATACTGCAAAAGATGAAGACTTTTAAAAAATTGCCAGAAATTCACTTAGTTGGTCAACAAGTGTTGCTGGTTTCCTAACAAATGGTCAAATAAATCAAGAAATAGAGTGCATTCCAATTGTTGTCTAAGATAACTTGAAAATGATCTGAAGATAATAAAAAAACTGGCAAGTTATTTTAGCTTCATGAGGGAAAAATGAAAAAAGAATGAAACTATATCTATCAGAAAAGATTTGATAAACCCTGTGCCTTCATGCTGCCTTCTTTGGGGATTGCCTAATAGCTAGTTCTGATAAATGGGCAGGGCCAGGGCTAGGATTAGGCAAGTGAGGCACTTGTCTTGGCCACAGAATTTAAGAGCGTGCCAAGGACTCAACAGATAAGATAAATAATACTTACATGAAAAATTTTTTAGAAATAAAAATTAATGTGAAAATTTGTGATGAACAAAATATCAAAATCTTAAATACAGGCAGAATTGGCTAATGAGTATGAGCTAAAAGGAGAATGAAATTCTTTGGCATAATTTATAGAGATCAAAATCTCAACAAATTAAAAGTAGAACTGCCATATTACCCAGCAATCTCACTTCTTGGTGTTTAACCAAAGGAGACTAAGTCAATATCTCAAAGACATATCTGCATTCCCATGTTCATTACAGCATTATTACAATCACCAAGACATGGAAACAATTGAAGTGTCCATCAACAGAGAATGGATAAAAAATATGTGGGGGATAGGTAGATGATAGATAGATAGGCAGATCAACTGACCATGGAATATTATTCAGTCTTCTAAAGAGAGAAATCCTGCCATTTGCAGCAATTTGAATGAACCTGGAACCTGAATGAACTTAAGCATTTGAATGCTTAAGTAATTAAGCATTACTTAATGCTAAGTAAAAAAAAAAAAATCAGACAGAGAAGGACAAATACTGTATGATCTCACTCATAAGGGAAAATTTTTTAATGATATATTTTTTTTAAGATTTTACTTATTTATTTGAGAGAGAGAGAGAGATAGTGAGAGAGCACCAGCAGCACAGAGAGGTAGAAGCAGACTCCCCACTAAGCAGGGAACCTGAGGTGGGATTCTATCCCAGGACTCTGGGATCATGACTTGAGCTGAAGGCAGCTGCTTAACCAACTGAGCCACCCAGGTGTCCCTCATAAGGGAATTTAAAAAAAAAAAAAGTGAAACTCATAGAAAAGTGGTTGCCAGGGGTTGAGGGATGGGGGAATTAGGGAAAAATTGGTCAAAGTATAAAACTCTCAGATTTAAAGTAAATAAGTTCTGGGGATCTAATGTGCAGCATAGGGACTATAGTTAACCTACTAGCCTGTTGCTAAGAGAGTAAATCTAAAGCATTCCTACTCTCACACTCAAAAATGGTAACTATATGAAGTGATGTGTTCATTAGCTTCCTTGTGGTAGTCATTTAACCATGTATACATATATATCAAATCATCACTTTGTATACTTTAGGTATATATAATCTTACTTTTCAATTATAACTCAATAAAACTAAGAAAAAAACCCCTCAACTATGCGCGCACGCACACACACACACACACATACACACACACAAGTGCAATGGGGAGAAGAAAAAAAAAGAGTAACTTAACAACTGACATTAGAATCTCTGTTAGGAAAAAAAAATGTCCTTTATTGAGAAAAGCACCTTTGATCAGTCTTTCTGGTTGTAGGATATGAGCCCTCAGAGCTTGGCCAGCATGGGTTGGAAGTGAGAAAAAGAGAACCAAATACTTTGTCAATATAGAGGGAATAATTTTCAAGGTGTCTGGTCTGGTTGAAGGAAAAAAGAAAGAAGACAAGAAAAGTAGTGAGCTAGCTCCCTATGAAGAGGATTGTGAGATTTTTAAGAGCAAGTTTCTCCATGATTCAATTGTGAGTGATTGGTTCTGCTGCCCTTGATTGCAATTATTACCTTCACTGGCATTAAACCTTCAGAAAAATTTGCTCTATAGACATTCTTGAGTTCATGTGGTACAGGTAAAGGATAGTACTCAGAAGCTAGACTCCCTGGTCTCAATCCTGGCTCTCCCATTTATTATCTGCCTATTCTACTTTATATATGAAGAAACAAGGGGACAGGAATATTAAATTTCCCAAGTTAAAATAACTGGGTGCATAGATATGTACAGATTGTCTTGTTTTATCTCATTTGATCCTTTTTTTAAATCTGATTCCCTTGTAGTCTGAAGTAGGCAGAGAGGCATGCAGAGAGAGAGAGAGGCAGAGAGAGAAGCAGGTTCCTCGCCGAGCAGAGAGCCCAATGAGGGGCTCGATCCCAGGACCCTGGGGTCATGACCTGAGCCAAAGGCAGAGGCTTTAACCCACTGAGCCACGCAGGTGCCCCAGCCCACTCATTTTTATCAATACATTATTTTGGTCTTATTTAAGACATTCTGCTACATCTTAAATTTCATTGATTCCTTTTTTACTATATGGTCTACTTTACTCATTTTATTTTATTTTGAATACATTTCTTCAAATAATTTCTCATATTTTTGCTCTAATGATTGGGAAAGTTAATTAATATGTCTGTCTCCTGCTTCTTCATACAGAAAGCAGAACAGGCAGTTTAATAAAATGGAATATATATCCATATGTGTATATATATTTTATATGTCTTTGAAAATAGCATATCAAATTGATTGAGGAAATTGAATAAAAACTAACAAAAGATGCTAAGACAATTATTTACATTAGTAGAGAAAAAAGTCACGGGGCACCTGGGTGGCTCAGTCATTAAGTGTCTGCCTTCTACTTGGATCGTGATCCCAGGGTCTTGGGATTGAGCCTTGCATTGGGCTCCTGCTCAGCAGGAACCCTACTTCTCCCTCCTCCACTTCCCCTGCTTATGTTCCCTCTCCCATTGTGTCTCTCTCTGCTAAATAAATACATAAAATATTTTTTAAAAAGTCAAATCAATTTAGATCATTTTAATAGTACTTTTCAGGAATCTGTAAAGTATCTATATATATAATTTTCAATTCAGTGCTTCTACTTCTAGTGTAAAATAAACAAATGCAAAAATTTATGCAAATATTCCCACCAACAGTGTAGACAGCATGGTACTGGGACAAAAACAGACACATAGACCAGTGGAATAGAGTAGAGATCCCAGATATGGACCCTCAGATCTATGGTCAACTAATCTTTGACAAAGCAGGAAAAAATATCCAGTGGAAAAAAGACAGTCTCTTCAATTAATGGTGCTGTGAAAATTGGACAGCTATGTGTAGAAGAATGAAACTTGAACATTCTCTTACACCATACACAAAGATAAACTCTAAATGGATAAAAGACCTCAACATGAGGCAGGAATCTATCAAGATCCTAGAGAAAAACATAGGCAGTAACCACTTCATCATGGGCCACAGCAACTTCTTCCAAGAAATGTCTCCAAAGGCGAAGGAAACAAAAGCGAAAATGAACTTTTGGGACTTCATAAACATCAAAAGTTTCTGCACAGCAAAGGAAACAGTCAAGAAAATAAAGAGGCAACCCATGGAATGGGAGAAGATATTCGCAAATGACACTACAGACAAAGGGATATCAAAGATCTAAAAAGAACTCCTCAAACTCAACACTCAAAATGCAGATATCCATGTCAAAAAAATGGGCAGAAGACATGAACAGACACTTCTCCAAAGAAGACATACAAATAGCTAACAGACACATGAAAAAATGTTCATCATCACTAGCCATCAGGGAGATTCAAATCAAAACCACATTGAAATACCACCTTACACCAGTTAGAATGGCCAAAATTAACAAGACAGTAAACAAGTGTTGGAGAGGATGTGGAGAAAAGGCAACCAAGTTAGTGCAGCCACTTTGGAAAACAGTGTGGAGATTTCCTAACAAATTAAAAATAGAGCTTCCCTATGACCCTGAAATTACACTACTGGGTTTTTACCCTAAAGATATAGATGTAGTGAAAAGAAGGGCCATGTGTACCCCAATGTTCATAGCAACAAAGGCCACAATCGCCAAACTGTGGAAAGAGCCAAGATGCCCTTCAACAGACGAATGGATAAAGAAGATATGGTCCATATATACAATGGAATATTATGCCTCCATCAGGAAGGATGAATACCCAACTTTTATATCAACACGGACAGGACTGGATGAGATTATGCTGAGTGAAGTAAGTCAAGCAGAGAGAGTCAATTATCATATGGTTCCACTTACTTGTGGAGCATAAGGAATAACACAGAGGACATTAGGAGAAGGAAAGGAAAAGTGAATTGGGAGAAAGCAGAGGGGAAGACAAAGCATGAGAGACTGTGGACTCAGAAACAAACTGAAGGTTTTGGAGGGGTGGCAGTTAGGTGAGCCTGGTGGGTGGGTATTAAGGAGGGCATGTATTGCATGGAGCACTGGGTGTGATGCATAAACAATGAACCTTGGAATACTGAAAATATAAAATTAAATTTAAAAAATGTATGTAAAGATTTTTTCTATAATATTTGTGTGTACATACAGAGGCTTAGTATGTTATAGAAGATTTAAAATTTGCCATAATAAAAGCTTATCAGTGACAGGAATTTTTGTCCTTTTTTCACCCATGTAGCCTCAGACTCTAGAGAAGCACCAGGGCCATCAGAGGTACACAATAAATATTTGTAGAATAAAAGATTAAAGTTTCATATTTTATATTTATAAGGATCTCATGAAATTTTCTATGGATGTAATTGTTTTCATTTCATTTTTTCTTTTTCTGATTGTTGTAATTTTTAATAATTCTGATTTACAACACTGAATAATAAAATTTATAAGAAAAAACTTAATAATAAAGGTAATAACAGAAAATTTTGCTTTATCCTTCATTCATAGTAATTCCTTTATTGATTTACTGTCAAACATGATGTTTTAATATCCCTCTCTCGGAGAGTTGGGGAGAATGTATATATGTATGTATACATATATATATATATCACCGTATTGAAGATTCCAATAAGTCAAGAAGAATAGAAACTTGTTTGTCTTTACTAGTACTATTTAAAATGTCTTATAGCCCAGTGAAATCTTTTTGGAAAGAAACATAACAAAATATTTTGATACACTAGGGTACTTGGGAGCAGCTTCTGAAATGCTGACATAAACCAATCCTCAACTTTCTTTTAGCTTCAATTTATAAAAATATTTTGGATTAAGAAATGCAAAAAAACACTCTGATTATTTTTTGCTTTCTGAACTGTACAGAAGTACCACAATTTTCTCCATTTAATATATTTTTAATGCAGAAAAGTCCACTCTGAACTCTACACTTGTAATTCATTTCTTAATACAAAACACTCATATCCAAATACCTATGTTTTTTAATATACATATTTTTTTACTTTTTAAAGGTAAAAATCTCAATATCGCTCATCATCAGGGAAATATGAATCAAAACTACAATGAGATATCACCTTACACCAGACAGAATGGCTAAAATTAACAACTCAGGAAACAACAGATGTTGGCAAGCATGTGGAGAAAGGGGAACACTCTTACACTGTTGGTGGGAATGCAAACTGATGTATTTTCTCTAGAAAATAGCATGGAGATTCCTCAAAAAGTTAAAAACAGAACTACGCTACAATCCAGCAATTGCACTACTAGGTACTTAGCAAAGGCTACAAAATAGGCATACATGCCTACAGAGGCTACAAAAATAGTCACACATGCCCCCTGATGTTTATAGTAGCTTTATCAACAGTAACCAAAGTATGGAAAGAGCCCAAATACCCATTGACTGATGAATGGATGAAGAAGAAGATGTACACACACACACACACACACACACACACACACACGAGTATTACTCAGCCTTAAGAAGAATGGTATCTTGTCATTTGCAATGACATGAATGGAGCTAGAGAGTGTTATGCTAAGTGAAACAACTCAGAGAAAGATAAATTCCATATGATCATATGTGGAATTTAAGAAACAAAACAAATGAACATAGAGGGGGAAAAAAAGAGAAAGACAAACCGTAAAACAGACTAATTATAGATGACTGAGGGTTCCTGGAGGGGACATGAGGATGGGGATGGGTTAAATGAGCATAGGTATCAAGGAGGGCACTTGTGATGAGCACTGGGTGATGTATGGAAGTGTTGAATCACTATATCGTACACCAAAAACTAATATTACACTCTATGCTAACCAACTGGAATTTAAATAAAACTGGAAACTAAAAAAAAAATTAAAAAACAAGGAAAAAATAAAGGTACAAAAATTTTTCAACAACAATCTGATGAGTATATATACTAACTGTAGAACATATCAAGGAGTGTGAAGAAACTTGACATTATTCATAAATCTACTGCTCAGGGGTACCTGGGTGGCTCAGTCAGTTAAATGCCTTGCCTTCAGCTCAGTTCATGATCTTGTGGTCCTGAGATGGAGCTCCAAGTTGGGCTCCTTCTGCCCCACTCCATGCTCGCGCACTCTCTCTCTCTCTCTCTCAAATAAATAAATAAAAAGTCTTTAAAAAAAAAAAGAACAAAACAAAATCCCACTGCTCAGAGATAACAAAGCTAGTATAAATGTCTTTTTATCCATCTTTCTTCTTACCTAAATACATTAGGATACTACTGTGTTTGAATGTCCCTACTAATTTCTTCAAACATTATCATCTGCATTTTCTCATATCATTATGTATTCTTCAAAACCATTAATTTGCAGCTGCGACAATATGTTATAAAACATAACAAAACTTTTTAATCTACTGTTGATATTTAGGTTATTTCTGGTTAGTAATTGTGTAAATAACACCAGGAAGAACAACTAGTATATAAATTTTCATGTTAGAATCATTTAGTATTCCTTCCACAGGGGAAGAACATAACAGAGAAACTATGAGATCAAAGGATGTGAACCCCCAAGGTCATGGGATTTTTTTATGCCATTAGCATTAAAATGAAGTGCTCTCAGATCCCATCTCTTTGAGTTTCTGCAAATTATAAAAAGACATACTGTTGTCCTTATCAAAAGTCACTAGAAAGAATTTCTGCTTAGTCATGGTACTAGAGAAAGGCTAGCCTTTTCCAATTTCATTTCTAAAAATAGCATGATCCAAACACTAACCCTGAAGGTCCCCGAGGAACACAATACAAAGAGTCCTTCTAATGGAACAGATAGCAAGCATGTTTGGAAAAGAGAGTGCTGGGGAGGGAGGCTCATTAATATTGCCATTTTCTGAATTATGTGCTGCTTACCCTTTCAATCTTGCAATCCGTCTACCACTGGACCTTACGTCCCCTAAAAAATGATATGTCAGGGACAACACATGGAAATCAGAAGAGGAGGAGGTGTGGAACATGTCTCTATTACTCGAAGAAAGTTATCAGTGAGATGAGACAGACTTAGTTCCTGGGGACCTTCTAAATTTATTGTTTACCAATTGGTTCATCTTAGCAATGGAATGATAAAACACTAGGACAAAGGATGGTCTTGCTTACCAAATCTGCTCCCCCACAGGGCAGCGTTGTGCACTTCCAAAACTTTAGAGGCCTCCTTCAAATGACTCAAGGGATGGGAATTTCACCACCTCTCCTGGGAGAATCTTTTATGGCCTCTTAAGTCTCACCCATTATGAAAGTCTTCCTGATGAAAGCATTTTTTTTTCTTTTCTTCAGTTCATTCATTACCCTTAGATAATCCCCTAAAGACCACCTCCACAATCCCTCTCCTTTGGGGTTTATACTTTCAATTATCTGCAAATGGCTATCAGGCTCCCACCCCACACACATGCACATACACTCCTTCGCTCTTCAACCAACCTACACACATGTAATTCTTTTAATCTTTCCTCATACATCAAAACCTCCAGCTGCTTAATCATTTTAGCTCCTCTAATAAGCAGTGAATTTGAAGGGGGATTATGGTTTCCTTCTCAAGCTTTTCTCATGTCAGCTGTATCCCTTCTCTTCAACCACATGCCAGATTTCTGTATGCCAATAGCCATTCATCAACGGAAATGAGGGTTTTCTGGAATGCTGTGTTGTATAGTACAAAAAAAAAAATCCTTCCTATCCATAACTCATTTCTAGGGAGAATCAATATTTATACAAACTAATAAGGAGGAAAACTGAAAGATATCTGGGATCTACCCTAAGTTTTCAAATAACTGAGAGGCTTTTTAACTACAAGTAAAGTTTCAAAATAACGTGTCTCATTTAAACATGGATCAAGGACCAAAAAAGGAAACTCAATCACCTTTGGTAAAGGAAGTGTTGAAGGATTGACTACTCACTTCTTTCATAATTTAAAAAAAAAAATCGCTTAAATGAGTGTCCTAAAAGAAGAGACCTTCCTTTCGTTCCTTAACCACTGCCTGAAAAACTGGTAGTTCTAGGATCCCTAAAGGGACACATACACATCCTTTACTGTGATAGGGACCACTAGGTGGGCATCACTCTCGGTATACAACCTCAGGCTCTCCCCTCCCCACTGTTTCTCCCAAGCATGCTAGCAGCCAGCCTCCTGCTGTCCTAAAATCATAGCATGCACCTTCAGGTGTTCAGGATGCCATCTATCACTCCTCTACTTGTAAGACCTGTTCTTTGCCCATCTCCACCTGCCCCACATCTCATCCCTCCATCAAGATCTAGCTTCAGTTCCATTTCCTCCAGGGAACCTACCCTTTCCTCTAGGCTTCATATTTGATGTCTGTACTATTAAAATATTATCTTGCATCACTCATTCTCCACTTGGTCCATATTTGAGAGTCTTGCCTCACCACTGCTTTGCAAACCCCTTTATGTCAGAGATAATGTCATATTTCTTTACTGTCACCCAAAAGAATCAATATATCACTCTTCATTAAGTGGGTGCTTAATAAATATTTCTTGATTCCTAGTGAAGTGAGAATCTCATAAGAAAGCTCCCAAGCAGTGAAATGTTGTAAGCATTCATAAAATAACCACATTTGTTTTGAAGTAGAAAGATCTCCATGTTGAATATTCAAAAATTGCTCTCTTTTCCCTGTTTCTATTATTGAAGAGTGATCAAAATTAGCAAAGCCAGCAGATACATATGGCTTCTGAGATATACAAAACTTATTTTCATGGCTCCTGGCATTAGGTCTATATCTCTTATCCCCTTTAAAACTGCCCTTTTCTCCTTCTGCTGCCACATATTTTTCACCTTCCAAGGAACTTTTCCTCTGCCTCTACTATGCATTCTTTTGTTTTCTCCCCCAAGAATTGAAAGTATGGAATGAGCTCTCCAAATTGTTGTGAAACCTGTTAGCTGGCAATCCACATCATTAGTCAATATGCAACATGTAAAAAGGTCACAACAAATCACTCTCATCTACAAAGTACACTCATCTGAGGCCCTGATTTTTGTCTGAAACCACATCATCATTTATTGTAAAACTCTACATGTGTTACTCTTCACTTTTCATCTTCAACAACTGAACAATTAGCCTGGAAGTTAAAGTAGTCTTCTTTAAATTCCCAGCAGATTGGAGAATCACAGGTAGATATTCTCCAATAGAAAAGATAGTCTTATTTTAAAATCTGTTTTCCTTCACTCACACACTTTTGAGAAGCTTGTGTTTCCTGCAAAGCAGCAGCCTCCTGATTAAAGTTAAAAGGGGTGGGGGACTAGGTGGCTCAGTCAGTTAAACATCTGCCTTCTGCTCAGGTCATGATCCCAGGGTCCTGGAATCGAGTCCCACATCGGGCTCCCTGCTCAGTGGATAGCCTGCTTCTCTTCTCTGCCTGCCGCTTCCCCTGTTGTGCTCTCTCTCTCTCTATCAAATAAATAAATAAAATCTGAAAAAAATTAGAATGTAAAAAAATAAATTTACACCAGACATCCTGAGTGACATCTCAAACTCTCTGAGGATATCAGCAAGCCAAACCCGCCTCTGGAAGTTCCTACAAATGTCACAACAGTAATTATGGGCCCCAAATGTTCTTCTGGAGCCCATCGTTTTCCTACTTAAGTGAGAGCATAAGCCTATACAGGAACATAAGATATGCTTGCTTCTAGAACTTTCTTAGTATGACTATAAAGAAAGGCACCATAGTTACAAACTGACTTCTAAGCCAGTGTGGCAGGCTTATGTGTACTTAAACAAACTTGGGCTTCCAGGCAGGCTTAGCTATCTTGTTGCCATTCTTATTCACTTCTCATAGTGTCTTGGTATAGCTGTCCTTGAGTTCATTTTATTTGGCACTCTCAGGGCTTTCTAGACCTGGATGTCTATTTCTTCCCCAGGCTAGGGAAATTGTCAGCCATTATTTTTTGAAATAGTATTTCTGCCCCCTTCTCTCTCTTCTGCTTCTGGGACCCCCTATAATGTGAATGATATGATGATTTCTTGGGTCTCATATTATCTCTCTTAATTTTTAAAATTCTTTTTTCCTTTTTTGCTGCTCTGTCTGGGTGAATTCTATTATTTATTTATTTATTTGACAGACAGAGAGTACAAGTAGGCAAGAGAGGCAGGCAGGGAGAGAGAGGAGGAAGCAGGCTCTCGGCGGAGAGAGATGTGGGGCTCGATCCCAGGACCCTGGGATCATGATCTGAGCCAAAAGCAGAGGCTTTAACCCACTGAGCCACCCAGGCGCCCCTGTCTGGGTGAATTCTAATGTTCTGTTCTCCAGCTTGCTGATCTGTTCTTCTGTTTCATCCAGTGTATTGGTGAACCCCTCACTTTCAGTTCAGGTATTGTATTCTTTAGCTCTATGACTTCTCTTTGGTACTTTCTTCCATTTTCTATCTCTTTATTGAAGTTCTCACTGTGTTCATCCATCCATTCTTCTCCCAAGTGTGGTGAGCATTTTTATGACCATTACTTTGAATTCTTTGTCAGGTAGATTACTTATCTCCATTTCATTAAGTATTTTTCTGAGGTTTTGTCCTATCTCTCATTTGGAACGTACTTCTCTGGCTCCTCATTTTCTTTACTCACAGTGGGGGTTTTTTTGTTTTGTTTTTGTTTTTGTTTTTGTTTTTGTTTTCTGTGGATTAGGTAAAACAGCTACATCTTTTCATCTTGAAAGAGTGGCTTTGAGTAGGTAAGGATGTTTCTCATTCACCCTTGCCCTAGTTCTTGGGCTTGTCTCTCAAACCTCTGTAATTTCCTAAACAGCCTGATTTATTCTTGATATGTCTCCATCGTTGAGGGTATTCCAAGATCTGTCAGTGTTCCGAAGGGAGGAATCTCCTTTAGCACCCAGTTTCAGGCTGATTGGAAGCCAGATCAGCAATTTTTGAAGTATGCAAATATAGACAGTCATGGGGGTGCAATCATAAATGCTGTTGGTTTCCATATTGAGAGATGTGATGTATTTCCTGGGCAACAGTTGCAAAAATCAGGGCTTCAGGCAAGTGTATGAACTCCTTTTTGGGAAGTCTCATAGAACTGCAGCCAAGGGAATCTACAAACCAAGGGGGAAGCATATAGCTCCTGGATGTGGGGGAAACCTGAAGCTTGTCCCTCAGGCTGCAGGTCCAGGATATGTAAATAGGTCTTTTTCACAAGAAGACTGGGAGTGTGTTTCAGTTGGCCATCTATGCAGAGACCTGGGGGTGGGGGGCTGCCAAAAAATGTCTTTCTGATTGTTACTGTCCCTTAGAGCTCAAGAACTCTACCCCCCTTGGCCATCAGGGCCAGGTAAACAAGGGACAGCCCCCGTGTGGCTTACACATGCTTGCTGGCTCTAACAGGCTGCTGGAGAGTGCGAGGGGCAGGAGGGTGGGCCTGCCTAGTGGCTTCAGAAAAATGCCTTGACTGAGTATGCCCTGAGGCTTCAATAATGCTCTGGGAGAGTGCTCTGTCTGCACTCCTGACCCCATATGTGGTAGGAGAATGCCAGAAATGCTCCCATTTGCTTTCGCCCCACCAGAGAGCAGGGGGATGCTATGACTGCCTACACTCTCCAGCCTCAGCAAGACAGTAGGATGTTGCCAGGATTGCTTACCCCAGCGAGCCCCAGCCAGGCTCAGGGAGGGTGCTGCATAGAGCATGCCTGCCTGTCCTGCAGGGTAGGTGAAGATTGTACAAGTAGCATCTCCTGGCCCCTCCATCTGTAGAGAGAACTCCAAGTGTCCCCTGATCCCCCAAGCAGATGCCCCAACCAGCAAATGAGTCTCCTTCACAGACAATCTAGGTGCTTTTCAAATTGGTGCTTTTGCGCTAGATCCTGCGGCAAGTAAGACCCAACTCAAGCCCGTTAGAAGGAGTTTCTCAGTTTCCTGTAGCACTCTGGGTCCCTTGGATATCAGTCCTCTTGGTTTTCTAAGCCAGGAATTTCAAGGAACTCCTGTCTCTGGCGCAGATCCCAAGGGTTGGGGTGCCTGATGTGGGGCATCAAAACTTTGTTCCTCCTGGAGAAGCACAGGACTGGTGAGCTCCTTCCATAGGAGTCACTGTGACAGGGGTGGGGGTTTTTGTCCAGACCACCTCTCTGCCTCACCTACCTGAGTCGATGTGGTCCTTTCATCCTTTCTTGCAGAGAAGCAGTTCCTCTAGTTTTCAGTTCTTTTTCAGAGGGAAATGATCCCTGTGAAGCTGTGGATTTGATGTCTGTATGACAATGTAAGCTCAAGGTCTTCCTGTCTCCATCTTGAACCATCTCCAGGAGGTTCTATTTTTAATCTAGACTTATATGTGTATTTCTAAAGGAAATATAAGGTAAGTAATTGTGTCATACTGCTTTTGAATAGGGCAAGATAGATTAGATAGGTAGGTAGATAGATAGATAGATACTAGATAGATAGATAGATAGATAGGTAGATATAGATATACCAGCTTAAATGCAAAAGAGAACTGCTACTGAAGAGTAAGAAAATCATTTCACTTGTAAAATCAAGAGCCCAAATACATAAATATAATGATTCCTACCTTTATTTTATCACCATAAAACTCTGTGTTTGAGAGGAAACGTTGACTGTATTTCACTTTTGCCAAATCCTCATTCTACCCTTTTGGCCCCAGAAAAGGGAAAACAGCAGGCACTAGAGGCATGTTTTGAAAGAGAAGAGGTTACTGGAGGAAAATGTGGCTAGACTTTCTTTGTATGGAGAGAGCAACTGAGGGAATAATGATACCAATGTATATGCTGCTGATGCTATTTTAAATATATGTTTTAAAAAACCAAAATGATGAAAGTGCATTTAGTCAAAAAACTAAAGGAAAAACTTATCATTCATTCAAAAGAACAACAAAACAATTCCTTTCAAAAATATCTGACTGAGGGGCACCTGGGTGGCTCAGTGGATTAAGCCTCTGCCTTTGGCTCAGGTCATGATCTCAGGGTCCTGGGATTGAGCCCCGCATCAGGCTCTCTGCTCAGCAGGAAGCCTGATTCCTCCCTTTCTCTCTGCCTGCCTCTCTGCCTGCTTCTGATCTCTGTCTGTCAAAATTTAAAAAAAAAAATCTGACTGAAAGTGGTGCCTGGATGGCTCAGCCAGGTAAGCATCCAACTCTTGATTTCAGCTCAGGTCATGATCTCAGGGTCAAGAGATTGAGCCCCATGTCAGGCTCCATGCTCAACAATGGGTTTGCTTGAGATTCTTTCCCTCTGCCTTCTCCCTCATGCACTCTCTCTCTCTCTCTCTCTCTAAAATAAATAATTATTTTTTAAAAATCTGACTTAGATTCTAAAGTTAACAATTCTATAAATAAGAATGCCTCTACTTACATAAGTAGAGAGATATACATTGGTGTCATAAGTATGGATTCTTACATCACTGAAAACATACATTTTTTTTTAACCCTTCTTCAAGGAGTCTTCAACTGAAGAGTGTATTTTGACTTGCAAGACCACACCAATTTCCTCCAGAACAATCTCGGAGTTTCTAGGTCTCACAACACAATTCTACCCTTAGGACCCTAATGAGTATTACTGTACTCAGAATCTAATCCTTTTATTTCTTGGAGACACTGACTCACTTCCTCAGGGTAAGTTTTTATTCCTCAGCTTTCAGTAAAACTGGATTTCAAAAATAAACACAGGAAAAGATAGAGATTACAGACATAAAGATTAGTCTTTAAAATGAACTGATTCCTTCATCTGACTCGATGTGAAAACTCCAAATAAGGTTGACCTCAGAGTTCCGTATGTGAGCACACTAGGACATTTGAGACCCATTAATTACAAAATGCACAAGAAGACACTGTAAGCACATTGAGTATATATAAATATTTATGATAGTGTCTTCACAAGGAAGATACTTGTGAAAAAGTGGAAGGAAATACTAAAGAAAGAAAAAATAATTTGGTGCAAAATTAAAGAATTAGTTCTTCTTTAGAAATATAGTTTGGGGGGTACCTGGGTGGCTCAGTCAGTTAAGTGTCTGCCTTTGGCTCAGGTCACAATCCCAGCATCCTGGGATAGAGCCCTGCTCAGCAAAGAACTTGCTTCTCTCTCTCTCTCCCTGCTGCTCCACCTGCTTGTGCTCTCTCTGTCAGATAAATAAACACAACCTTTTTTAAAAAATAAAAAAAAATCTTGAAACACTGCATCAAAAACTAATGATGTATTTTATGGTAACAACATAACACAATAAAAAATAAATAAATTTAAAATAAAAAATAAATTTAAAAAACAAGAAATATGATTTGGATCTCCAGGCTAAGATTGAAATAAGAATAATCATGTAATCAGTATTTTAATTTTCTCATTAACCTATAAAAAAGATACTCATTAGCCTCAAATCGGTAGACTGAGCTACTATTTTATTTTAGTCTTTCTTTTTATACTGCATGAAAATCAGGAAAATATTCAATCAATTGGTCAGTCTGCTATCAGTGAGAACTGGAAAATGAGTAGGATGTTAGCAATGCTGTTGCTATAAATACGCTTTAAACAAAAAATTTCGTGTTTTTAAAGAATCAAATAAAGAATCAAACTGTGGCAGTATATTTCAAAATTTTTCCCCTTTTGGTATATCTCCATGGCTGGACAGCAGCTCTGACCACAAGTACTCTCTGCAATGATGGTAAGTTGTACATTCTTCTGCATTATGCAAGCAATAACCTCTAGCCATGCATGGTTACTGAACCCTTGAAATGAGTCTAGTGCAACTAAAGAATTGAATTTTTAATTTTATTTAATTTTAATGCCTTGGATGATAGCAGATAAAGCCTATAAAAAAGCAGGAAACCCTCCATTTTCAGTGATCTAACCATTTTTAAAAACTCATACTTAGTAAACTTACAAAATTATCATTATTATCATCATAGTCATTATCATCACTATCATTACCATCAATATTATCATCCTTATTATTAATTGTGAAATATATCACAAGTAACTTACCTGCATTGCACTGGCAAAATTCCTTCGAAAGAGATGTCTACACAGATAGAAGTATTATTTCTTCAAGGGAAAATGAACGGAAAATCTTTTACTTGCTCTAACTGAAAACAGAATCAATTTATAGTCTTATGCTCTGTCTTCCTCATTTGCAAACTCCATCACAATCCAAAAATTAAAGGTATAGTAAGTTCTTCCAAGAAAAGATAAAATCTAGGCAGCTGTGGTTACAGGGTGCTTTCGACTGTCTTTTGAACCAGAGCCCAGGGTTTATTTGACCTTCACATAATTTCTCGTCATCAAATGACACTGAAAGGTCCCTTGTTGAATGAACAAAACCTGTGCATTAGGAAGGGTCTCCTCCTCCCCCGAGGTTTCCATAAATTCATGCGTCATTGGAGCTGCTTAAAACAAAAACCCACATCATTCTTTGTCTGGGTTCTGCAAAGACATTTTCTTATTGCTGAGGTAGGTTGTGATGGGGTACGTGGTAGGTTTCAGTGTTTGTTTAAAATAAGGATAAAATCTTCAAATGAAAATTAACCTGGTGAAAGTAGAATTTTCCTTTTTGTCCCTGTTTTTTCAACCTCAAATCAGGATGCCTATCATTATCTACTGGCCTCTAAAGGTTGGAAAATACTCCATCAACAGTTCTTATCTGCATGGAACAGAACTGGTGTTCGTGTGTAAGTTGGTGGGGGAAAGGCAACAGAGGACATTGACTTAATACCTCCTTCACTTCTGCATTTCCAGATTTGTTTTCTTTGGCTTTGGAGGGGAAGCACTGGGTATTTTTTCTTTATTTTGTCAGATGCATAAACCACTTGCATAGTTTTGGAAACACTAATGATATGTAGATGGTGCCGTTATAGTGGGAAAACTCACAGGTGACAGGCATTTTGAATGTTTTTCATTCATAACTCAGCATAATTTATGTTTTGTTTCCACAATCCGTTTGAGTAGCAGAAACCAAATCTCAGTCAATTGGGGTAACCAACCATCATTTTCTGAGGTTGAGGTCTAGGTGAGTTCACAGTGCCAGGCGTGGGAAGGGGGTGCCATTTGCTCTTTGATGTTAATTATCCATGGAGGCATGCTCCTAAAAATCCATTGTCCCAGCTGGTTCTCATTTATCCGTCTACTCATGTGCTGAAGTGGCCTTCATCCCTGTCCATTTAGCCTCTGTGTCCCTGGGGTCCCTTGAGCAGGTGCTGCCATGTTAGTCAGCCTGTCCCTTGGGAATCTCTGTGAGGTTGACTATAAGCTTGTATGTCTCTACCAGACCCACTCAGCAGCCTACCTATCTCTTACTCCTCCTTCTGCCTCCTGTGCTTAAAGCTATCTATGGATCTAGCTAGATTGGGACATGGGGCTCCTCTCCCCAGGACCCACTATAATCTCCTCTCACAACGCTTCCCTTCCTTGCAATGCTTCTCCTTGCAGAGAAATGGAAATAAAATACTTCATTCCTTAAATTTTGACATTTTTTGACTTTACCTCAAACTTTCTCTCTTCTTCTTAAAGCTTAGGCTTTTGCAAACTAAAGTCAAAAATATTTTTACTCTGTCCCATCCCTGAGAGCATGAGAACTAAATGATGAGCTTTTTAAATTAAGGTTTGAGGTGGTGTTGATGGGAACAGGTGGAGATGGAAAGAATCTTCTCAACTACTAAGAGACAGGAAAAAACAGTTAATATAATAAGTATACATATATATTTATATATAAAATATATATTCTGAAATATATATATTTTATATAAAATATATAAATATAATAAAATATATATTTATATATAAATATATAATATATTATATATATATATATGCTACAGATATTTCCATTAGCAGGGGGTTGGGGGATTACAACTGATAATGTTCTATTTGGACACAGAACTGACAAGGCCAAATACAAATGGTTGTGGGGGTGAGCCATTTGCCCAATGGATTTCCATCTCCGATCTCAATGGATTTCCATCTCAGACCTTCTAAGGTACCCATTTTCCTGGTTGTGAGAAAATAAAATAAGACCTGACATCTGAACATTCTTTGACAATAATGAGTACTTTTTCTGAGAAGGAATGCTGCAGGAGAGACTTCTCTGCCAATTGGGAGGTGAACTAAATGAAAACCATATCTATTCTAAGGCTGATTATGAGTGATAGTCCTGCTTTCTACACTATGAAGGTACACCAGTGAAGATCTTTGATGTTTTCAAAACATTGACCCATTCTAAAGGTTTGGCTTTCTAAAAAATATGTTCTTTGTCTGCCTTTTCTTGGGGCAAAGCCTGGAAGGAGCAGTAGTATTCAAACTGTGTACCTCATGGATGCATGGATGTGTCCCTTCTGTTCTCAGTTCTCCCTGTGGCCTTAACCTTCCAGTGCCCTGGGGGAGAAAGTATCTCTCTTCTTCTTTCACGAATCCCCTTCCCTCAAAATCTGTTGTCAACTTTTTTTCTGGGAATTTCTTATTCACTTAAGCAACAGACACTTACTGATCTTCTACTTGTAGAGTCTCTGGCCCTAATGATATTAAGAAATGAAAATTACAGTAATCTCAGGAAGAATTTATAATCCAATGCTGGAAACCTTCTCTGTTTATCTCCTCTCTCTTCCTTTTACTGTAATCCTGCAGACACTGTTTGTATATTTCTTGTAAATATTTTATAAAATTCATCATAATTTTATATCAAAAGTACCTCTAATATGAAGCATGTTTCCTCCATTTATCTCTCCAATAGTGTACATATCAATAAATATGAACTACATTATCTACACTTTTATTGGACAAGAGATACATACTGTTGCTAGAAAAATGCAGTTTCCAAAATACAACATGAAATAGCAGATGGTTAGTACTCCTATAAAAAAATAAAATAAAAAAGCCATCATACAAGAATGAATAACAACATTATAACTATGTTTATAAACTATGTTTATATGATAGTATAGTTAGACAAAAAACTTTTAAGACAAAAGGTTAAACTTTCCAATATTGTTATTAAATATGATTTCTCTGAGTGTTTTCACTACTTCATGGTAACCTTGAAACATAATAGTTATCATATTCAAATTTAAATCTGATTTTTTTCGTAAACATGGTGTGGGCAAACTTAAAAGAATATTAGTTGGTGCACATTCACATAAATGGGACAGTTACATTAATCATAGACTGTTCATATTACTACTTCAAATGTCAAAAAAATTACACTTCTTACCACATGTACAAAAATATTGGTATTTGTTCTTATTTCATTTTTTCTTAACTAAGTAGACCATCAAGATTATTTTTACACACATTTTACAGCAAAACCCTGGTCCAAAAATATGTCATGTTTCATCTAGCAACCCTTTCTTGACTCATTCCTGTACCGTGAGAGACAAGAATAGTAGACAAAGATTAAATACATATATAAGCAAGAATTTTAATATGTTATCCCTATTTCAAGAATATACCTATGCTTCTAAAATATTTCTAGCAAACTCCTGACATTTCTCTGCATAACAATTTAATTTCTACTGTGGCTGGAAGTTTTCATCCAGCTAATCTTTGAGAAAATATATATTGTGGTTTATTCGTTTTCGAAAATATTCCAGAGTGAAGAGTGACCTCCAAAATGGAGCTTGTTCTAGCTGCACATAATATTTTCCCCAGAAGTGCCTATAAAGTCTGCTAAAATAAGAAAGTGCTCATTATTTTTGATAAACAGTAAGGACTGGAAATTCATATTTCATTTTGGTACCAGAAGTGTGGAGTTGAGATACAGTAGCGTTCTTTTTCTGTGCAGTATAATGGCCTATTATTTTACGAATTACTATTTACTTTGTGTCTGTAGTTTAACTCTGAGTAAATTCTACCTTTCTTCCCTTGCTAACTAAGTGGGAGAAAAAAATTACCTCAAACCCTACCAAGTGTCAGAGCTGCTTTAAAATATTGGTATTTAAAGGAGGTATAATACCAATAAGTCTGAGGAGATTAAGAGTTCTGAGTGAGGATATACAGGACTGTGCTATGTAGTTCATGACAGAAATCTTAAATTAGTATGGCAACATGGAGTGGCTTTCCCACAGACTAGGGAAAAAAAAGGGCCGTCAAACAGTAAACTCGTGGTGATGGCACTTAGTAAGTGTTGGTCTAATAAAGGGGCAAAGAGTGTATGAGTTGAGTCTCTCCAATCCTGAATTTTTTTTTAATTTTTTAAATTTATTTATTTATTTTATTTTTTTGGTCAGAACTTTGAAGTTTTTAAAGCTTTGTTCTCTTCCTCTCTGCCAGGCCAATAAAAAGAATTATTATTACTACCCTATTTGTGTCTCTTGGATTTTATTTTTGGCTAATGCCAGCACTTTTACAACATGATCTTGGTTGAAGGAGCAATTAGAATTAAGGAGCTTTATCCAGCAATTACAGCACTTATTGCAATTATAATAGTAACTGAGTACGTTGACGACTTACCAAGTTACTCCAACGCTACATTTTTATATTGCTTTTAAAGTTATCAAAAGCCTGATGCTGGAGGTTCATAATGACTTCGTGGTAGCCAGATTTGAAGTCTGAAGCCCTGTCTGCCACACTGTTAGCCATCAAAGGAGGCCTGTCCCACCAAGCTCTCTCTTTTCACAACAGGATATCTGGTTTCTTTTATGAGGATACAGCTATGTTAATTTGGTTTAGTGGTTTGTTGGAGGTAAGCAGGCTCTTCACAGCACAAACACCAAAATCCCCTTAAAGCGGTTTCTTGTTAATAGCCGAGGTCTGATTGGCAGATTTGCATTGTAAAGTGTGATTTGGTTGGATAAATATGTTTAGTCTAGTAAGCACTTTAGTGATTGAGTGTCTGTTAATGGATAAAGGTGGATTATGGAGAACCCTCTACGGGCTGTCACTGGGCACTTAGCATCACGAGATGTCAAGGGGAATGGAAAACAAACTGGCACGACAGAGCAGCTGAAGGGCTATAAAATGCTTAAAATATTCAGGGCTAGTGCTGGCTTTCGAATCTCAAATGTGAATTTCAGCCGAGGAGAAAGAACAGAAAATTAGACGTCAGGGCTTGTGTAAGTCCAGCGGTGACAAAGGAAGGCTGTCCCCATCCACACTCTTCAAAGCTGCCATCTTGCGTTGGACTGAACATCAGAGAACTGACGTGTACGAGGTTCAGGGGTTAAGTGATATTCAAGAATGCATCCGACTCCTGCTGAAATCTTTGCATTTGGATATCCTGCCAACAGAACAGGAATCAAAGGGCGGAGGGTAGGGGGAGAAGATGTTAAGAGTTATTGTTAAAAAATGTTGACATGTCTGCGCATATGTGACTACGTAGACACAGAGCGTTTTACACTTTTCTGAAAACAATGCATTGCTGTAAGAATTACAGATACTAATTTCCTACCTCCTCCCATCTCCGAGCATCTGGAAATGAAGACTTTTCCATTTCTCCCTTTTGAAAAAGAGTCCTGGGATTCTTCATGAAAGTCACCAGAAAATGTCACTTTTTTTTCCTCCTCAGGTGAACACGCAGAGTTATTTTTATGAGGTGAAAATATCAGCTTACTTCAAGGATTGAAGTGGTGTTTTTAACATCCCAGGCTCTAGGAGAGGGACGCTGGAACGTCTGCTCCCAGCCAGTTATGAAATGCTTAAGACTTCAGAAACTAGTATATTTTTGCAGATTGGCTATACCATTTAAAGCTAAACGTATTTCCGCCATCTTTGTTTAAGACTCTTCCAGACACTGCTTAAGGTCACCAATTTTCAAAATCATCATATCTTAGACATATATCCTCAGAACACCACCACTCAAGGCTTTGCGATTGTGACTGTTCATCCATTTCTCTTGACCCACGGGTTTCCCTAGGTTAAATGGCATCAAGAAAAGTATAAACCATGAATGTTATTCTGCAAGCCTGGGTTAAAATGAAGCCGATTCTTCAACTTGTGGATATTAGAGGTAAATATTATTCTAACGCAAGGTATACTGAAGACTAGCTAAAAGTCTAGAGTCTGGTGAGGTGTTAGTCACTAATTTATTATATGACCTTGGACATATCACAGTCTCTGTGGGTCTGTTTCCAACACACATGGTGTTGATGGTGATTAATACGACAACGCCAATACCAACATATTATTATAAATGAAATTGGGTGTTTTCACATATATAGGCCCCAAACCTTGGTTTCCAGGGAGTATAATTTTCTTTATTATTGAACCACAAAATGTAGTTTCTATTTTGAGCTCCTGTCCAACTGGATGAGTGAAAATAGGTAATTACCTGTAACCCAAAAATATAGTTATTATAAAGCTATAAAATAGATAGGATATATAATCACAACTATATATACATATAACTATTGTAGGTTCTTTTCCTGCCATCCAGTTCCTAGAATTGTGTCTTAAATTTCAGGGGCCTCAAGAATGCCAGAGAGTGTGTCATTTTGTGGGGGCTGAGGTACAGGGTATCTGTACAGGGTATCTTATTTGTATTTCATCTGCCCTTGTGTATACCTATGGAGACACTTCACAGTCATTTAGTTTCTAGTTCCTATTTCACACAGATCACTGCTCCTTCTCTGAATATCACCCAAGGTCTGTCTCAGAGATGTCTGTGCTTTTCTCAGATACATAAGGAACACAGGGTTCTTATCCCATCTTAATGGGGCATGTGGAAATGTGCATCAGAGTCCTCTGTGGACACCCTGACTCAACCATGTCTGCTCTCTGCCTGCTGCCATGTTGCCCAGAGCACTTGTCTTATACCACCTTGCAGACAAAGCACAGGTCCCTTCTGCTCTCAGAATCTTTAAACCCATGCTGGATTTTTATCCCATGGCATCCCACAAATGAGTCTTGGTGGATTGCTCCAGACCCTCAAACTTCTTGCTTACAGTCCAATTCTTATTTTCCTATGGAATTTTTATTTGGTAAGAGATAAAATTAAATCTGACTAATCACCTATTTTATAAAGAAACAGGGTGACACAGTTGAACATTTTTTCTAATGACAAACCAAAGCTGATGTTCATATCAGCTATGATTTGCACGTGATTCTACAAATGCAGTGACTGTAGCATAACTTGTTAATATTGATCTTAGCATTATACATACATCATGCATTAGTTGGCACCAAGGATGGGAATGACCATGAATTCTCCAGTCCTGCTCTTCCTCACCCTATCAGGCTGCACTAGCTAAGTTCTGGCTCCTGCGCTTACTTCCTTAGGTTGCTACCAGGACCTCAAAGCCCAACAAATTGGCTTCGCATAGTATTTTGCCTATCGTTCATCCTGAACCCAGAGCCAAAGAAGAAGATTTAGAACAAGGATGTACAGAGAATGAGTGTGCCATAGAGTCAAATATCAAGTGCCCAGTTGAAAAAAGCAAAGGATTTAGTGTTGGACAGACCCAAGTTAGAATCTTGGCTTTGCAAGTTAATAGCTGTATTAGTTTTCTATTACTGCATAAAAAATTACACAAACTTAGCAGCCTGAAATAGTAACTAATTATCTCACTGTTCTGTAGGTTGGAGTTCTGGGCATGGTATGGCAGGGTCCTCTACTCAGGACCTCACAAGACCAAAGTCAAGGTGTCAGCTGGTGCTGGATCCAGGGTCCTCTTCCAGGCTCATACACCTGTTGATAGCATTCTGTTCCTTGTGGCATGTTCGACTGATGTCCTAATTTTCTTGCTAGCTGTTGACTGGGAATACGTTCAGCATTACCAAGCCCTGTTCTATGGTGTCCCACAGTTCCATCGCCTTCCCTCTGGAAAGGTCCAGCTGCCCCTAAGGGCTCATCTAAGTCAGCTCTATACAAGACAACCCCTGTCTGACTCACTTGTAGTCAGCTGAATAAGGACCTTAATATAGCTGTGAAACCTCTTCTGCAATACACTTTTCTGTCATTGTGGAAGAGAGAGCGCATCATAGTCACAAGTCCTGCTGAAAGGAAGAACCTTACTCGGTGTATATATCAGGAAGAGGCTATCTTGGGCCCATCTTAGAATTTGCCTACCACAAAACCGTGTGAACTTCGACAAGATTTTCAGCCTCTCTCTGCTTGTTTCCTCATCTATAGAATGAGATAATAATAACACCCAATCAGAAGATTATTGGAAATAGTAAACATACATTGCCCGGTTCACTACCTTTGGATCAAATAAGCACACTAAAAATGTGTTGTTATTACTACTGTTGTTGTTTAATGGAAAAACCTGAAAAGGAAAATTGTCTTATTTTAATGGTACAGATAATAAAGGGCCACAATTACAGGGCCCCATGATGACATGGGCTGAGTGAAAAGTCTGAATGACTTTTCTGCAGAGTAGAGGTGGAAGGCTCGCAAATCTGATGCTATCATTTGACCACCATAAAAGTGTTCAAGTGTTCTTAGCGGCTGGGATCCTGGGGTTTAAACCTAATCTTATACCACTTTCCATTTGCAATAGTAGGAGCTTTGGGGACTCCTTCCCGAGGGGCTACCCGCCCTGTGAGTCTCTAAACTTCATCAACACAAGGCGTAATTACTGTGATCCTCTCCTTGTCTAGAGATTCTCCAAGACTGCCCTGCAACTTCAGTGGAACATAAGGAAGTGTGTGGTTTTCAGGGTGTACTGAAAACAACAACAACCACAATCAGAACACTTACCTAGATGGACATTTGCACTAGATATCAATTTGGACCAAAAGATAATGCGAAAATGGTTTCAGAGAATGAATTACATAGTACAAGAGTATCCAGTACCCTTTTTGGAGAACTGATCAGAGAATATGGTTATGAACACAATTCTTTTTTTTTTTTTTTTTGAAGATTTTATTTATTTATTTATCTGAGCACTCACAAACAGCGGGAGCTGTAGGGAGAAGGAGAGGGAGAAACAGGTTCCCTGTTGAACAGAGAACACGATGCAGGGCTCGATCCCAAGATCCTGGGATCATGACCTGAGCTGAAAGGCAGAGGCTTAATTGACTGAGCCACCCAGGTGCCTCTGAATTCAACTCTCTTACATGCACTCAGAAAAAAGTACAAATACAGCATGTATAAATGTGAATATACACCCACATATGACTTCAGTGTTTAGGAAGGAAGAAAGAAAATGAGAGCTCCTATATCTTTAGATTTCTATAATCTAGTCCTACTATTATAGAATTCATTTCATTGGCCCTCAGTAATTAAAGAAGATCTGCTTCCCCATAGAAAGATAAGAAAGAAAAGTACCAGAGGTATCAAAGAAAGGTAAGAAAACCAGCAGTATTTTTTAAAAGTAAGAGCTCTTAAAATTATATGAACTCAGAAAACTGAAAATAGTAACTGCAAAACAGAGATAATGCATTTCATATTGTCTCAAGGAGGAAAAAAAGTATCCACTTTAACAGTATCTGCAAATAATGGCACAGAGAACTCTTCGAGGGAAAGGAGATACCACCTCAGGTTATCTTAACCAGAAATTGACAATTAACACATTCGAAAAGAAAGTGAATAAAATACAGAATCAGAAGAAACCACAGGTATGTAGTTGATGCTCTATTTTTTAACTAATATTTTAGTAAATTCTAATCACATAGAATGTAAAATCAGAAGATTTTTAAATATAGTTTCATTTATTATTACCAGAACATGGAATTTTTTTAAGTGGGTAGTCTTCAAATTTAAGCTTTTTATTTATATCATATAAATTCATATCAAAAAATAACTGGTAGATGTGCCTCGGTGGCTCACTTGGTTAAGTGTCCAACTCCTGGCTTCGGCTCAGGTCATGATCTCAGGGTCATGGGATTGCCTCCCCCAGCCCCCACCCCCATTCCCTCAATGGGCTCCATGCTCAGTGCAGAGTCTGCTTCAGATTCTTTCTCCCTCCCTCCCTGCTCGTCCCTGCACACACCCTCTCCCTCCCTCTCTCTCTCAAATAAATAAATAAAATCTTTTAAAATAACAATAATAATTGGCATAAAACTACTCATATCTGTGGCTTCAAGGTGACTTGGGTAGTTTATATTAAAGCTCCAAATATCAATTTACAAATTTATAAAATGAAGACAGAATTTTATAGGGCCAAGGTCAAGTTCCAGAATTTATGCCTTGGGATCTTCACATGTAAGGTGAGTATACAATTATGCTCTTATTTAAATTACTACAAAACAAATGCTTATGACATTTATACCATATTTTTAAATCAGTTATTAATATAAACTCTAAGGACCCTGTCTTTAAATAACCTTAACAATAACAAGACACTTGAAGGCCATACTTTGATTGCAAATCTAGCAAAAGAAGCATAGTTGAGAATGACTGAAAAAGATAGAGTGGTTTTGGTCCAAAAGTATCACTTTAATCATTATATATTAATATTTAGCATTATGTTTCCCAAAAGAAAAAAGAAGCAATCCTGTACTATAGCACACATATATGGTCTTTCACTGTTTCAAATAAGAAAGTTACATAAAATTTTACACAACTATATAATGCTACAATGCTAAAATGCTATTGTGCTTAAAAGTAAATGTGCTTGAGACTCTTTTAGAAACAATTTCAACTGTCCAGGCTCAAATATAAATGAGCAAGCATGGGAATAAATTGCCTTAAATTCATGATGAAAAATAAGCTTCACATCTTTCACTCAGTAAACTTCCACTTTTCTTGGCTCGAGTAGATGCAGACTCAATATTTCTCAATATTTCTACATTTAAAAAATTAAAGATTTGTACTAAAAACAGTGTAAAAGAAACCTGCAACAGATAATTATGTTTGTTTCCCCATCTTGTCATTACATAGTTGCCACCGAATCATAGAAGTTATTTTAAGCTTGAGACACAGCGATCAGTTACTATATCACAGAAACTAGAGATATTGTAGAATAGCACGAATGACATGATTTTTATTACCTCTATGTGGTACATATACACATTCTCCTGAGTTTAATTCCTTATACCTAGAGCATTACATTTAAGAATTATTTTTCTGCCTCCATTATGTTTTTAAATCCTATCTATTTCTCTCAATTATTCCTCTGGAAAAGCAAAAATATGCAGTATTTTACTACTGTAAAATATTTGATGTCCAAGAGATTTGGCCCAAATGGAAAAAATGGGGGTGAAGTCACATCCATGGGGAGGGGAAAAAAAACAACAACAGTGGAATTCTATTTTGGTGGATAAAAAACAAACAAACAAAAAAAAAAAAAAAAAAACAGAAACACAGGTTGTAGTCAGATAGGTAGGTGCTTTGTTCACTGCCCAAGCCCTGTCTGAAGGGGACATGAAACACAAAGGCCTGGCCACATATCTAGAGGAAGCAGCTGCAAGAGTGATATAGGGCCCATTCTTATAAAGAAAGAGCACCAGCAAATCTGTTTGAGCATGAATATTAGATTTGCTGAGTTCTGCCGACATCACCATGGCAGATAAACATGTTACGGAGACTGGGGCAGCCTGTCGTTGGAGAGGTTGCCAAATGAGATCAGTGACCCAGTGATGCCCAGTTTGACAGCCCTGGAATGACCCAAGGCAATGACTTAGTCAAGTGTCATCTTCAACATCGCTAGTCTAGAACAAGTGGATCAAAGTAAACTCTGAACCTTTGTTTCCTTAAGAGTGAAGGGCGAACAGCTGCCTGCATCTGGAATGTGTGTGAAAGTTCTTTACAGCTGTAACATAATAAACAAACTAAAAAAAAAATCGTCAGGGTCTACCCTTCCATTTACATTCCTGCCCCTTCTCTGGCCTCATTAAATTATAACCTCACATCTAATTACATTTTATCAATGTATTATTCCTGCAACTTGAGGATGAAGTTGAAAACATATTAAAATAAAAGAAGAAATCTCTAACAGTTTTTCTTTTTTTTCTTGTTTGGTATTAGCAAGTGCGTGATGACCAGGACCTGAGTTGTAAGGGGCCAGCAGCTTGTAAGCTTATATGGTGTGCTTTTGGCAAGTAAATGGTGGTGGGAGGGGGAACCAACACATTCGAGAATATGATTTACCAGCTCTCAAGCTCTGGGGTCTACATTTTCATAAATATAAGTGACAAATTATCAATAAATCACTCTTTGGTTCACCATAATGCGTAATGTTTATTGAAAGCCAGTTCCAATAAATATGACTCGCCCTTTTTAGCCAAAGCATAAGAAACAAAGATGACAGGAATTACAAACAGAAATGAAAAATGGAGAATAAGCCCCTGGCAAGCAATGAACCTTTTCTCTTTCCAATTCAATCTGAGACCACTGGATTCTGGAAGATACTTTCAAATGTGTACACTTGTTTCAAAATACCATTAGTTCTCATTCTGATCTGAAGGATTTACAGAGTGAGACAGTGTGGGTCATGTTGGACCACTGAAAGTCTCTACTTTTTTTTTTCTTGTTTATATACATGAGATTCGGTGAGATTCCACTAAAATGGCAATACCATGAATTAAATTGTCACAACCTTCCTTGGTTTTGAAATACAACAATATCCCTATTCTTTTTCCCAAAAAAATGAGCTATAGTTAAAAAACAAAAAGCCGTCAACACTCATACTAAATATTTGCAAAATTGTCTGCTAAGAAAATGGAAAGGTGTAAGATAAGAGTAACAATGGAAGTAATTGGTAATTTGCCTTTAAAAGTTTACACACACATTTTAGCTTTTATTCCTCACATATGCCTCCAAGAGAAGAGGGATTGAATACATATTATTTATTATTGTTATTCCTTATTTATCACTTAGTATTATTTTGATATGCTTTATGCACTGTATGATTTATCTTCTATGTTCTAAGAGTAAAATTAAGAAGTGTTGCAGACAATGCTGTTGTAATGCCCTCTAACTTTATAAACTCATTCAGCAGCTGGAAGCAATTGACATAGGGTAGCATTTGACTTGAACAACACTTTAAAAAGTCAACTTGAATCTTAATTGGAATACCCTATATTTCACAATTGGATATATGACCCAATTCTAGCCTTTTGCTTCTTTTTAGAAAACAAAGGCAGTAAAGTATTACATTGTGTGTAAGACTTTATTATGAGATTGTTTATTATTACCAAATAACCATATTTGCCCTAACAAAGATTTTAAAAAATTAACTCTCTGAAATATACTTCTGTGTTATGTATATTTACATCTTTTTATAGAAAATTTATATAATACAATTTTTAAATGTGAAAAAATTAACCATAACCTGAACACGTAAAAAAAGTTTGATCTTTTGTATATTATAATTCTTCAACATTTCTCCTATGTCTATGTATTATTTACATAACTGTTCCTAAATTTTTTATACTTAAATGTTTTATATACTTGCTTATGAATTTGTAATGCTCCACGTTCTTATTTAAGCTGCCTAAAAACGGGGCGCCTGGGTGGCTCAGTGGGTTAAACTGCCTAAAAACTATTGCATTAAATTAATTTTAAATATGATGGGAAAAATAAGTAGTTAACAGCAATTCATTCCTTACCAATAAGAGCTAACATGCATTCAGGTAACAGACCTCTGTTCTAGCTGCCTCACGCTCTATATACATTAACTATATGAGGTAGTTACAATTATTAGCTACATTTATCAGATGAGGCAAATAATTTACAGAGAGGTCAAATGCCTTGTCCAGACACCATGCAGGTAAATAATAGGATCAAGCTAAGAGTATGAACTCTACCAAATTTCCTTCCCTGGAGGCATTATGTGTGTTTCCGAAAGTATACATGTCCATCAAATGTTTTAAAATTAAATTGTATATTAAATGCAGCCAAATTAGCTATTCAATCCAATGAATGATTTTTGGTAATAGCCCCCCAAATTTATGTCTATAAATTTAAATTTTATTGTATCACATTGAGTTGTTCTGTAGACTTTGGTTGTCTAATGACAGAAACACAACTCCTATCCATTTCAACAAAGTCAAGAGTAATAGCGATGTCTATAATTGCAAAGCCACTTCAGGCACGACCAGACCCAGAAGTTCCAACAAGGAGATAAGCCTGCAGACCCTTTCTCTCCCTTGCAACTCTGCCTTCTTTGCTAGCATTCTCAAGCAAGATTTGTGTTCACTGGCGGCTCTTAAGTTTAATTTGTCCTGCAGTCGGATACATAACACAAACAAACTCCTTTCTCGGTAGCTCAGGCAAAACTCCCAAGAGATAATCCTCATTAGTCTAGTGGGTCATGCTCCAATGCCTGAACCGTCACTGTGGCTGGAAAAGAAAGTTCTTTTTCTCCAGGCCTGAGTGTAGCGTCAGCCCAAACCAGACTAAGAACAGAGAAGGGGTGATTCTCCAAAGGAAAAATCAAGGTATCGATACATAAAGAAGAGGAGGAAATTGCTGGCCAGAAAGAGATCCACAAAACTCCCAGACACAAATTCTCTAAAAATAGTTTTTTAGCTTTGTTAGTGTAGTCTTTTCAATGTAAATATCACATGTGGCACTGAGTTGGCGGGGGGTGGGGGGTGGGGGGGTGGGGGGGGTTGCTGTTGCAGAGAATAAAATCTACTCCAGCTAGGTTAAGCTGAAAGGGATTTATTACGGGGTTTTAAGACACATTTCTCGAGACAAACAAAGAGACGGAGTTTCTTTTAAGGTCATAGGAAATATGCTAAGAGAAGGTTAATCTCTTTAGTGTAAAAGGGTTGGTTTTTGTATAAATATTCCACGCTGAGTTTGGAATACCTCATTTCCTCTTTCTCCCCCCTCCTAGAATGACCAACTGGTCTTGGTTTGCCTGAGATTTCCCTGGTTTTTAAACCTGAAACACTCACAGCCCAGGAGCTCTTCAAGGCTGGGAAAACCGCGTCACTAGGTCACCTACCTCACCCTATTGCTCTGGTAGTGATACCAAATGGAATCTACTGGCTAAAACCAATTCTTGAAGCCAGCTGAGCAAAGCCATGGGATCCATGAACTGAGGGGGATGGGGAAGAGATTTAAAAAAACTAAACCTCTTTAATGAAGAAGAGAATGAAGAGATGGATGGTCCAAGGTGAATAGGTTCCCTTACAAGAGCCCATCACAGGTTATCACATGAGGTCTTGAGAAGCCCCAAGTTTCTTGAGGACTTGGAAACCAACAGAAAAGGGAACTAAACCCAAATGCCCATGACCCATTGGGTGTGTGTGGATTGCAAGGCCCAACTAGAACCCAAAGGATTGTTTGTTTGTTTTTTCATCCTAGTCTCTGAGTGTTTGCTTGCTAGCTGACAGGAATATTGCCTGATATTTGGGTTAAATCTTCTCTCCTTTCAGTTTTAAAAGGGGAAGCCTAAAAATATATACCTACCCTTGCATAACTGGAGTCATTACTGAAATTGACTACCAAACCCTCCCGCTTTTAGTATATAATTGAAAGCCTTATGAAATTCCTCCTTCTCCCCTCATCACCCAGTCCTTCCCCTAATACAGGGGAACGTTGCCTCCCTTTCTCCACCCCTGGATTTGGGGGATTTCTCTCATTGTGTAGTCCATTTATACTTCAACTGAAATGTCAGGACCGTGAGATTACTCCCTCAGGACTAGAGCCCAGAAAAGAGCATGGGTCCTCCTTAACTCTTCCCCACCTTCATCTAATTTTACTGAACTCCTGAAATACTTCTTTCCCAAGGGAAGAAGCTGACTTGCTTCATCAGAATAATTCAGCAAGAGAAAACCAAAATGACTCTTCGTTCTACATATTGAAAATAGGAGCTAAATATTGGTGTTTATATTCCCTTAGAGTTCTGCTCTTTGCTGTCTCCTCAAATTTGCTACCTTGAGTGTTTCCAATAAAGGCCATGCTTTACTACAACGTATACACTGGTGACCCACAAGTTACTTCCTGTCCACATATCTCTGCTCTTGGATTATCTTAAATTCCCCACATTGCCCAATCCTAGACCCTGTATAGACTCTACCTCCATGTTTACCCAAACTCTGTGTGATCCTTTCTTTCCTCAAAAGCCCCTACATTTTGATAGCTCTGAGATGGGGAGGGCAGGTATTACATTATGCCCTTATTTTACAAAGAAGGGAACTAAAATCCAGTGCATTGAAGTGGCTCATTCAAGACCACATATCTAGTCAACAGAAAAGCCTACACAAAAAAATTAGAATCTTTAACTTCTACTTTATCACTCCACCACTTTAGTCTGAGTTGAGGTCTGGATCAAGTGACACCCCCCCCCAAAAAAATCTTTTTAAAATAAATTCAATTTTATTATCTTCTAATATGCATGATAGAATGTTCCTTTTTTTCAAATATCTGCTTATTAAAAATAACATTAACTCCAAGGGTACCTGGGTGGCTCAGTCAGTTAAGTGTCCAACTCTTGATTTTGGCTCAGGTTATGATCTCATGAGTTGCCAGATTGAGCCTCGGGTGGGGGCTTCATGCTCAGAACGGAGTCTGCTGAAGATTTTTTCTGTCCCTCTCCCGCTGCCCCACCACTTCCCCTCTCACCGTGCGCGCCCTCTCTCTCTCTCTCTCCCTATTTAAATAAATAAAGTCTTTAAAATTTCTTAAAAAATAAAATAAAAACAACATTAACTCAAATAGGTGCCAACCAATTCCACATTGTTTAAAGTCTAACTAATTTTATCCTGCAATACTGTTAACACTGTTAATTTGCTAGGCACACATTAAGATTGGACATAGAGAAATGAAATAGTGAAGATTTTAGAGAGCTGGCCAAAACTTAGACAAAACTGCCTCATCACATGCTACCAGCATGTTCTCCTGGACTTTTCCAGGGTCAACCCCAGGCTCCTGCTCTATCCAGACATATGCAATCCCTTTTGGATGAACTGTTGCTTAGTGTGAAAGGCAAGGTTTGTTTGTTTCTTTCTTTTTCTTTTTCCTCCTCAAAGATATGTGGATCTGTGCATGACATCCAATACTGAAGAATGACATTTGTTCCCCACTCTAAATTAGATCAGCAAACTAGTCCACAGCTAAGCATGTATTTGAAGTCAAATCTAAGCCAGATCTGATTTCTCTCCTATAACAGTTCATTTTGATTTCATCAGAAATGCACCCACCAAATTCCAAACAGTATCTCATCATATTAGAGTATACAGTAATTTCCTACCAAAAGATCAAATGCAAATTTCTTAAATATGAAGAGCTATCAAAACATTTTATGTGTTTTTTAAGACTTAATAAATTTTCTCCCCTTTAACAATTTTCTAATGATTTTGTGACATACTCTGAAAATATTTACTGCAGATGGCAAAAGATGGATTTCTAAAAGAATATTTCTATGTGTTTGTGAAGAGAATTTGTAGAGAAACCTTTTCCTTGCAAGACATGACTGGAGTGATTAATTACTTGACAATTATCACTGCAGCACAGAGAACACCATGCCTGACGTCACTCAGCACTTGCTCTCTTGAGGTCCGATCCCTACCCAGTAGTCTCCAAACCCATGTCTGCTGATAGAGGTGATAGCCACCATTCCAAATCACTTTCTTGATCTTTAGTAGCCATATTTTTTTTCTCCTTTTACTGTGATTGTACAGGAATCAGCCTAAGGCAAAATTAGGATCTAGAAAATTTTGTCTCTGGATGCCCACCTCACATTTTCCTCCCTTTTAGAGAACTATTTGCTTTTTTTGGTTAAATATAGCTCACATTCATGTTTTGGTTAACCCATACAGGAGCTGTTAAAAACAAACAAGCAAACAAACAAACAAAAAAAAAGTGTTGCCAACATCTCAAATTCAGGAAATTTCATAGTAAAATATCCTGATGTTGAAAACACAAGCTTCCATTTCCTCCTGACATTTGGCTGGAGAAGATTGACATCTATCTCCCCAAATGGCATATATCTCCAGTTTACCACAAAATTCACCTGTTTACTTCTCAGGTACTTGAGCTCTTAACTCCTATAGGCCTTTTGGGAGAGGGGGCAAGCAGAGGGAGAGGGAGAGACAGAATCCTAAGCAGGCTCCATGCCCCATTGTGGAGCCCCACATATGGCTCGATCTTGTGACCCAGAGATCATGACCAGAGTCAAAACCACAGCTGGACGCTTAACCGACTGAGCCATACAGACGCCCCAACTCCTATAAGGCTTGGAGTTGCTACCTCCATGGCTGATATTCAGCCAATAAACACCAGTATGATAACAGTAGCTCTTAAAGGTAATAGGCTCCAACCATCGCAAGCCCCCTGAATGCCATTCTGGTTGCTCTATCTCCACACAGGACCCTTCAAGATTTCCGTATTATTGTCAATTAAAGAGTAAATGCTCAGTACAGCAGAGTGTCTCCAGAACTCTAATGTAGTTTCTCATGCTTCTCTCCTGATGGTGGGGGCCCATGTCCTAACGGATGGCCAACTTTTAATGCCACCCTGATGATCTCTGTTAACTCTTTCTTTTCTGATTCCCAAAGAGCTAGTCTCTTTTTTTCAGCATGCCATTCAAAATAGGTACTTTTCAACTTATAGCAATGCCTACCCTGTCTTGAAGCTTCAGTCATAAGGCAGTATTTTTTGTAGGGAACAGAAACTAGCGTACTCATCAAATGATACCCAGTAGTGGACAACCAGCTTAATTCATTGTTAACTGCATCCATTTGTAGATAAAAGAACTGGCATCCAAACAAAATAGCAAAATATATTAATCAAACATTATCCTTTACATTAAAAAAGAAATGGTTCTCAGGTCAGATTGTGAGCTTGGGATAGAACGAGTAATAATTGACTTGCAGTTAGGGCTTTATCATATATAAAATGCCTTTAAACACCTTCATGTATTCATTGCAGAAATGTGTGCCAGATTTTTTCCCTTGGTTCTTGGAACTCAGCATGTCCGTTGAGGCAGAAGTTGTCACCCCCACTTCACACACAGGGGAAGCAAGGCCCAGGAAGGTGAACTATTTACACCGAATCACATCATCCTGGCAAAACAAAGGCTTGAATGAACTCTCCTCGTTCCCAGTTCCACTTAGCATTCATTAGAATGTTTTTCATGTCAGGAAAATTGTCCTGATTTGGTCAATGACAAAGCTCAACTTGGTTTTTTTGCTGGGCTATAGATTGTTAACTCAGATGCTGAAAAGATACAGGTGTAAGTTTTCTGCATTAGACTCAACACATTTTTGCCCGTAAAGCTTTATTTCCTATTATGGAAAAGATTATACTGAACTACATTTTTTTTCTTCCTTTGAGAGAAGCAAAGTAAATTTCTTAAATGCCTGTAACACTCACCTTTAGCTCTATGCATTCTGTACATTTCATATGCTCATTTCAGAATAGCTTATGTTAACCCCTAGGTTACATATTTTTTAAGTTACTTGCTATATTTTGTTTAACTTTTGGTTCTAATTTTATCCCGAGTGTACCACATTTAGATCAGAACATTTAACTGCTTATATTAATAGTATGCCTTTATCTTGCTGACATTTTCCTCGAGTGATCTATGTGTTTTTATAAATGACATCTCATAAAAAATTTCAGTTACTGTAATATAAGGTATCTCTCTTAAAATATACATTAGCTTAAATTTTTAGTTATTTGGGGGGCATTAAGTCTTTTTAAAATGTAATCAAAGCAATACAAAATTTACCAAGATCCTTAAGTCACATCACTAAATATTTCCATAAATAATCTCAAAGACTTTTGACAAGGCATTTAAATCAGTTTCTGACTTTAATATTTGGCTGTTGACTCAGAATCCTTAAAAGTACATGAAGTTATTTTGCCTGAAAAATTATACTAAACAAAATCAGAATCTCAAGGGGATTTGAAGTCCAGCTCTTACTACCCATATTTGATTAAAGTACTAACCGCAGACATAAATGTCAGTGAAAATCACCTGATGCTAGTTTTTATAATATTCTCATGTCAAATACCACATTAAAACAATCCTTAAAATAATAATAAACATGAAGTTAATGCTGAATATTTGTAGTTCATTTCTAGGGCACAACTGTAGGAGAAAAATAGTAAGGTAGATGGAAATGGAAATAATTACTTACTAACCAGTCATATCACTAAATAATAAAGACCAAGTTAATAATTTTGTACCTATATCATTACTCCTTTGGACAACAAAGCTGTAAGTCTAAAAACATAAGGACACTAGAAACCTCTCCATCATTTTTTGGAGGACATGCAATAGTCCACAGATGAGGGAATTCAGGGCAAAACCAGTGAATAGTATAGGTTCAAGCTCATTGCTACCTTCATTTGTCAAAAAATTCTTGGTCATCCAGAATGTTGTATAGGATATTTGATGATAAAACATAGAAAGTCTATGCATGGTGCTGGCAATGTTTGCAGAAGAACTGTGGGCAAGGAAGGCAAATCCCCATAGAGAGTAAGCCATCTCTTGTGATAATAAATCACTGCCCTTTCCATGAGAGAAGGCTTCCAGAATAAACTTCCTCATGGGTGGTTGGTTAGTCCCTCTGGGGAGAGATGCTTAGTATAGGCCTCACTGTCTTGCTAGAGTTCCATCAATACCTGTTTCTCTCTTAGAATGATCTTAATTTGATCTTAATAGGATGACCAGGTTGGATACTTAAATTGTCAGTAATCAGATTACCCTTGGTGAATGGAAGCCCATGTTACTAAAATCACAAAGATTTCATTGTTGCCATTTTGTTCATGACCCCAGTGAGCCAGCTCTGGAGTTGGTGAGGAGAAGCTCACTGACATTGAGTCACCCTGACCATGGATCACTGAGATCCTCTTCTGTGATAGGGGATCCTTGACTGTTCTAAGGAATCTACCCACAAATTCTTTCCCAGATTCTCATTTCATCAGTTCTTCAATATTCTTCCTGAATGTCCGGCCAAGCTTTAGCCACTATTATTAATTCCTCTAGATTTATATCCCTGGCTCTTTCTCTTTCCAAGCAAAGTAAATAATCAGATGCACTGCTCGTAATTTTTCCTATTGGAAGGATTTCCTTCCCTCAAGTCCTTCTGAGCCACCTCCAACATGGTCTATATTGTAATGCTTCAGCAGTCCAATTCAGCCAGCACTAGCACATTGTGCAAAACCCGAACAAGCCACACTTGAATTTTTTACCTTTTCAGCCGACTGATCAAAGGGAAGCCTCTATGAGACAAGATGTGGATTGAGAGTGAGATTAGAGCAGCAGAAATAGATGACAAGATAACTGGAGACACGATGTATGCATACTTTCAGTAACTTCTTGAGTCCTGTCTCTTGTAGACCATTGCCATTTGATGGATCCCTTCTGAGCAAACCCAACTTCATCGTGTCTTGGATGAGAGGGGCAGTTCCGGTCAAGTGTTCACATGGTGCATCTTAGCCACACATTTAGGGTCCACCAGAGACTGGCAAGTTGGGAGCAGAAGGTGTTTCTCATATAGGGAGAGGATTTTTTTCCCCAAATCCTCAGTGTCTTCTATAGGGAGGGGCAGCCAGGTGCTGCATAAAACACTTCCACTTGCCACAGATATTTTGGGTGTTATTGGCTCTGCCCGATCATCAAGCCCAAGTAGCAGAGTGTCTTATACTTGAGCATGGACAAGGGAAGAGCCTATTTTTGCTCTTGGCCCTGCTCAAAACTGACAGCTTTGCAATAAGTCAGTCAACCCAGCACATCCCAATGTAGCTTATGTTGTCACCAGAAGCCTCTCCTTTTTTTATAAGGAGAAAAATGGTCCTTCAGACACAGGCATTAGTCAACTTCACTGGTAAATATATATGCATGGGCCCATGCTTGTATAGAACTGCTGTTTCCTAATCAAATAAGTATAAAGCAATTTGCATATGGTATATAATAGTTTCTTTGAACTGAGTCAACAAAATATATTTTAGTCTAGATAAAGGCAAAAATCTCATGATATGCTAAGTTCTGTTTTAAAGTCTTAATACATCAGCAACATGTGAATAAGTACTTTGACCATTTTCATTTATCATTTCTCTTGTTTCTATCATTAAGCACTGTTTGAAGAATGTACCATTGCATGAAACTAGCAAATGATTAATAAGATTTCAATTTGGGGAAATTAAAGAAATAAGTCAGCATGCAAACTATCATTGTCTCATCTGGTCTCAATTGTGCATGCCTAAGTTATGATATATGTATCATTTTATCTGGATTTATATTCCTCATTACTGAAAAAATTAGAAAGCAAAAAAGGAACTATTCAGAAAGATTGCATATGTTAACAAATATTTGGCAAAAATAATTCTCTATTGATTATTGATAGCACAGATTGATGCATTTATCCTTTAGGATTGAAGTCATTAGTCTTATTAATGAAAAGGAAATAAACAGCTGGCTTCTACTCAAACCTGGAAGATCTGACAATATACAAATTAAAGATGACATTGAAAGAGGAGAGGCCACAATTCTATTACAACGAATCATTTTTACATATTGATCTCCTCATCCTTGATCATATGCATACATGTTTTTTACATTATTCATTAATTCCTTCAACAAGCATTTACCAAGTCTTCATTATTCATTATTATAAAGCACATGCACAATTTTGTATTGTGCTTTTTGAACTGACTCTGATAATATACATTTTCATCAATCCCTACCCATCATCATCCCTACCAATGTTAACTTTTTAAGCATCCATTTACTAAAATAAAAATGTTCTGGGGATCTAGGTTTTTCAACTTTCACCTCCACAAACGACTCCTCTTGACAAGGCAGTGTGGTGTAGTGACTGAGGTTTAGGTTCTGGAACTAGACAGATCTGAGTCTAAAGTCTGGGTTCACCACATAACCATGAGATCTGGGGCAAATTAACCTCTTCATTCTCCTCATTTGTGGCATGCCTATAACAGTGCTGTTTCTGTCACTGTTTTGAGGATTAAATGACACTATATATATATATATCCTTTAAACCAGTGCCTAGCACCAAATACATATAGCTTGTGTTGTTTTTATTTATATCTCTGTTTTCCAGCATGTGAAAGTTCTTTTTATTCTTCATGGTTCATCTCACATATTGTCTCCTTCTTTAAGCTTTTCCTGATCTTTCCAACTGGATGTGCTCTTTCCTTCCATCCATCTTCAAAAACATTGTGTTTGTATTGTTCTTCGGCACCTGACACTTTATACTTTGGTTTTGCGAGTGTACATTTCTCTTATCCACATTGCCAAATGACAAACTCCTCGACCATGTCTTGCTAAACCTTCACTTTGACTTTGGTGCTTAGCACAGTCTTGCACATCATATAGATGCTCAATAAATATTTATTAAGTGGAAAAAAATTGTGGATTGTGACTATATTCTACAAGTCGAAAAACAAGGATACAAACACAGGATGAGTTTTCAATTAAAATTATTTCAACTTTCAACTGTTTGTAGTGTTCAATTTAAAAGGATCTATTCCTTTGCATACTACTTATATCTGAATTAGAAACTATTTTCCTCTACCAAGTTCTACCTTATCCTTGGATGATTTTACTACTTCTTTTTTTATAATTTTATGGACCATTTGCAATTTTTTATTCAGGATAAGTTTATGTTTCTCATGTAAAGCTATAAGTATATCATCTGGCCCAGTTATAACTATTTTGGTTCCTCAAATAAGTAAAGGTTTCTTTAGTTCTCCAGACAAATACATGTTTCCGAAAATATTTTTCTAATAGTTTGACTTACCAATTATCACTTACTTCTTTGTTGAATTCAGTTATGCTGTATTTTTTACACAAAACATCAGAATTATGTTGTTTTTACTACGGATTACTCCCTTCTGTATAAAAGTATTTGTAATATTTATGATGATGTTAATCAAACTCATGAAATAGTTTCCATGTACCTATCCTGTATCTATATGAGAGACCTAAAATGAAAAATGACTTACAGCACTTTAATCATGACTTGAATCCCAAAACTTTCTTATCAAATCAACATGTTCACCATAAGAAACATCATCATAAGAGTATGAAACAATCTGATTGGCCTCCTGCCATCAGTTTATAAACTTATCAACATAATTCCATTCTTATCTCTAAATTTATGACCATGAATAATGAATTGAAGATGAAACTATAATTGCATTAGTCATGGTTATCCTTGATGAATGAATAAATGCAAAAATTATTGCACTAGAGATACACATTAATATGATAAGTCTTATAATTATACAGTTCAGTAATTAAGTGCCCTTATGTAGTCAATGTGTAACACATAGACATGTCACTATAGAAAATCTAATTTGGATTTTTGAAAGGATCCACAAAATTCTGTGTCAGTTATTATAGAAAAGCTAATAAAAATGTGTGACTTTTGAAAACTTGCAGCTCATCTAACTTCCAAATTAAAATAAAATTGGCTTGATTAGAAAAAAATAACAAATAATTATTTATAAAACTGCTAATTATCTTTTCATAGTCTATCTTATGAATACCTTGGCCTTCATAAACTTTTTTAAATCAAATTCTCCTATAGAAGAGTGGAAATTATAGCATCAACAATAACATTAATCCCGAATTTTGCAAATGTCATTTAACCACCTATATAGATGATCATATGAGCTTGAGCCTTAGTTCTAATGATATGATGAATTCTATTAATGGGTTTCCAAAGAGGAACCCACCACCAGGCCTGGCCCATTGTGGGTACTAAACATCTCATGGGTAGAAACGTCTGATTACCCACTGGGTCATATTTTTTTAATGGCATCATGTTATTTGTGCAAAGAATTTGGACTTCATCCTAAAAGCAATAAGAAATCTTTTGTGAAGCTTTTCATTAAGAATCCTGAATTTCAGAACATTCTCTCTGGTAACAGAAAAAGTCAGATTAGAAGCTGTAGAATTATTGTAATGAACCAGATGGAAAATGACAAGAGCCTGAACTAAATAAAGTGGAATTCAGAGATATTGAGGAAATTTAATTGTCAATGACTGATTGAGTGAAGAGGATGGACAAAAAGGAGTATAAGTCCAGGTTTCCAGTGTGGGCAATGAGGTAGATGGTAGGGCATTAACTGTGATAAGGAATGCAAGAAGATGAGTAGCTTTGTCAAGAAAAATGGTAAGTTTGGGTGGAGTTTTAGATACTTGTGGAACTTCCAAATGTATACACTTTTTTTGAAGATGGGAAAGATATTAGGAACATAAATACGAAGTTTGAAATTATCAATGCAGAGATGATAATTAAATCTACAGGAGTGGTTGACATCTCAAAAAGAGTGTGTATAGTTGGAAAAGCAATGGTTTAGAACTCGAAGCCACTTACCTTTGCCAGACAGTTGTAGGGAAGAGTAAATGGAACAATGAAAATATCCCATGTGTTACTTGTTATTTTCCTTCTAAAATTCTTGTTATGGTTTACATGGTTTAAACACACATAGCTCACAGAAAATATAGTTTATGACTCACACTCATCTATGTATATGTAAATTTCAAATAAAGACAATGTAAAATTTCCAATCCTACTTATCTTTCTTTTGGGAGTAACGCCATAGTGGCCCCCATTTGATACTTCTTGAGTTTCAGTTTCTACCTGTAAATGCAAATAATAATATTTGTGTTTAACAAGTGTTTTTTAAACCCCATGGGAGGGGCGGGGGGTGAAATGCCACTTAGATGTGATAAATAATATATGATAGTAGCTACTTGCAAAAGACACAGATACAACTAGGTTTCTATTTGCCCAACATTACTTTATGACCACAAATATTTTTTATGAGCATAGAGCCTCTCCGCTCAGTTTCTTTTCACCAATTAAAATGAAAGTCTGAAGAGCCACAAAAATTTACTTTATTTACAGAACAGATTTATAACTTTAGAAGAGTCACCACAGTCTTGATATTTAACCCTTACAGTCTGGAAAATATAGAGGATATTGGCTACCTCACAGAAATGCCCAAAGAAATAAACAGATTTGATACTTGGGAAGTTTAGTTCAAGTGCCGCCAGACAATAGGTGGTGCTGCTGGGATGGGAGACGGACTACGGACACTTGCTTCAACACGTGTCCTGGAAGCCTTGCCTGAACAACATTACTGTGCGTATGAAATTAAACATGCCTGTGAAAGCAGTATTAAACTTTCATCAGGATGAGCACTAAAGAGAGACAAAAGCTTCAAACAACTTCTTGCGCTGAAAAGAAAGCTATTTCCACCAGTGGAAGCTCATTTTCATAAGCAGATTTTAATATTTAAAATGGCCCCCAATTCCCTATTAACATCTTAAGGTTTGGGGCAGCCTGCACCTTCTGTGCTTCTATCTGTCAAACAAAACAAAGCGCTAACTGGCAGGTTCCAAATTTAGGTAGGTGCAAAAAAATACCCAGAAATGCTCCTTCACATATCCATGTTATTACGATTTCTCTCTTTCCTATACTGAAATTTGAGTGGAAGAAGATCTAAAATTCGGATTTCTCCCTTGCCTGGGCAGGTCCGATAGCGCAAAAGCTTTGACCATGAGCAGTGTTATCGGGGAAGATGCAGCCCTTCAGTATTTGAGCCATTGGATTTCTACAGTTCTACACACCTGCTCTGTGCTATGGCTGAATGCTTGCAAGTATTCTAGAGTACACTGCGGCTGGATGAAGGAAACGTTTAAAGAAAGGGGATGGACCTGCATACCCAATTTTCCTAAAGCCATTTCTAACCTTGTGATCAAAGCAATGTATTTTTCCTCAACATATATATCATTTGAAAATTTCTGACAATCTAGGTGAAAATGTGCTATCCACATCTCTCTTTCAGGCAGAGTACCACTCGTGGTTGGTTTCGAGGTCCCTGCTACGTCCTACAGTGGTACACTGCACTTACGTAGCTTAGCATTCAATTTCCAGAGTAACATGTAAATAATCATTTAACCCTCTAGCTTCCCTTGTAAGTCTGGTTTATCTTCATATCCCCACTCCTTACCAAAATGCCTACCCCATAGCAGGTGCTCAATAAATGCTAACTCATCAGCTCCCAGTATTCTGTGCATGGGTGCCGTGAGACGTTCTCCAAAGAACCCGCACACTAACTCTTGATTTCCACCACTGCTAATTTGAGATCTGGCTGGTCTAGTGTGACAGCGAGTCCATATTCTATGTATTTTATTCAACACGGAGTGAGATTTTCTCCCAGCGGATTAGTAGAAACAGCAAACTCTGAAGCTATGACTTGCATGGAAAAAGAAGCTAAAAAGAAGAAATCCAGAGCCTGCCAGCTCTGGGAATGGAAGGCATAATGGGGATTATCTGTCCAGCCTGCTATGGAATTAGACCAGTCTTAATTATAGCACGGAGATACTCCCTTACAGATGGACTATTTTAGGTTGGTAAGTAATTAACCAATAAATTCTATCCCATGCTTTGAAAGTTTATTTCACATATGCATAGCATCTTGTATTTGGAATAAGGTAAAGACACATCTGGTTTTCTCTACTCAGCCCAAAGTATAACGTTTGGACACTTTTTTCTCTATGAGTTTCCTGAGAATGGATTACATGGCACAGATATAGTTTACGGCTGTGAGATAGGTTATGAAGTCTCTTGTAAAGGCAATCTCCCTCTCTCTCTCTCTCTCTCTCTGGGCTCCTTTTTTAGCAAATCCATTTATGTGAAATAATTGGGATAGATTAGTCAAAAATGCTTTCATCTTTGTTTCTTGCCTACATTGCTTTTTAAAATAATTAAAACTCCAGATTGTTTCTGTTTTTCACCTAAGTTTACTGGCACCCAGCAAAGAAGGCTACACTTTGATTTTAATCATGGCCAGACAATACAAGGCCCCTGTCTCAGAAGCAACAAGAGCAGCAAGTAGAAACCCTGCTGAGTAATTTCAAAGCAATGTACTTCCTGCTGCTAGCCCTACAGTATGATTTCTGTTCTGCCAAGGGCACCAATAGCAGGCAACTTCCAATTTGCACCTCACACATAAATTCACATTATGCCAATAGGTTTCGAAGGAAACCACAAGCTACCCAGCTCAGCCGTCAGAGGTCTGTTAACAGACCTTTAACTATGATCTATTGTCCAGCGGGGCCAGAAAGACGCATGCGGAGTCCCACTTTATAGAGACCGCACTTGCCTGACGTCATTTTTCTTGAGATAATTATAAGTGTTTATTTTGGCTTTTAACAACTTTAATCACATTATTTAGCATGTTGCTGTTTTGTCATCAAGTTAAATGAACACAGAGTTCTCCCAGGAATGTCCCAGAAACTCACACATAGGGTGGTTTCCTTGAGGACAGACCCCAACACATGAGATGGTGGTGGTGGTTAATTACACAAAAGCCTCATGTAGGCAAAGATGTTTCCTTCCCCAGACGAGTAAGCAAACAAACTATACCAGGCAAACAGCAAATGCTTAAATGAATAAGGTGTGATCTTTCTCATTGAAATAGCATGACTCTTGATCTGCTTTGTGGTTCTGTTTTCCATGGTTTAAGGGAGAGAGGGGTTTATGAGGAATCTCTCATGAAGGCACGCAGCATCTTTGATGACGAATGCTGCTGCAATGACCATGCAGACTACAGAGCAGCACTTCTCTGGCTTATCTAGAATTAAGTTTAAAAATAACCTTCACTGATCACAAAGGGTTCTATAGTCTCTGTTAACGTCAAGCAACTGTTGAAACATAGTGCTGTGCCAAATTGCATTTGATGGCCCACTAATAGCAGAACTACAATGGCTTCAATGAATTCTAAAAATATCCCCCCCCAATGGAAACTGATTTAACCAAACCAAAGAGGACAGTTAACCTTATTCTTAAATCACCCCATTCAATGTGCATGTGAGTCTACTGGAGTATAGGTCTAAGATGATTTAATAGGTACATTTAGTACACCATAAAACTGATATGCCATTTTTGTGTCTTTACTATTTTTATCTGATGCTCTACATTCTGTTAATAATTACACTCAAATTTCACAGTAAGATTGTTTCCTCTATAATTGTGCACTTCTATCATTTAGTCTATTCAACTTCCTTAAGAAATTGATGATGAACGTTCTTTATTGGGATTGTTTTTGCTGCCCAAGTCTCTCAAGTGGACGTGCAAGGTTTGGTTTTTTTTTTTTTAATGATAAGAACTGATATAAGATGATAAGTGAGGATATGCTTTTGAAATAACCAATTTAATCAAACAGGCATTATTTCTTTAAGTCATCATATTTTTTCATGAAGACCTGCAGGGCAATTTGTGATATGACCAGGAGACTCAGGTTTTATTTGACAAATTCAGGAGCCAATTAATTCATAAATAAAAGTTTTGTTTTGGTGTGCTCTCAGTCTTAAATTTAGTAACCTCATGTCCAACAGACAACTCCCAGACTGATGAAATAAATGTGGGAAAATTGAGTTTCTACTATAAATCAGTATTTTAAATATCGTTAGGAACTAATAGATGTTCCAGAGTTCTATATATGCAAATACTGTTTTAACACATGCACATAATTATTTAAAGAGGGGTTAATATGTTTAATAGTTGAAGGTTCCAAGTCTAACAGAGCAATAGTCACAACAAGTAAATGCCAAGTACACATACGTTTCAAGTTGTCTTTGCCCTGAGACAGTTAGCAACTACCAGAACCCCTTTATCATTTGCACCAAAGTTCCAGTTTTCCCTTGTTCCAGCAAACCCTTTCCTAACAGGAATCTCACGCATTTCGTAATTAATTAAGAGACCTGGATTCCAGTCTCACTTCTGCCTTGGCAGAGTGGTACAATCTTCAATCTGCTTCTTCTTCAGTAGTAACAATTTCTTATTCTTAACTTCTTTCTGAGTTTAGTGCTCTTTCATTAGATTATGCTGACGGAATGGAAAAATAACATGTGTTAATTTTCTTACCTCATTCTACCTAGCAGGGATATATTACTGAAAACTATAGAGAATAAAAACATAAAATTAAGGCACAAAAAAATAGTTCATATAAAATCTAAAAACTTCAACTCTGATCCATTTTTGCTGTGATTCAGAGCAAATTATGAGTTTTTCCCCTTTTTTGAATTTTTATATAAATTTAATTTAGTTAACATATAATGTATTATTAGTTTCAGGGGTAGAACTTAGTGATTTATCAATTGCATATAATGCCCAGTGCTCATGACATCACGTGCCCTCTTTAATGCCCATCACCCAGTTACCCCATCCCTCCACGCACCTCCCCTCCAGCAATCCTCAGTTTGTTTCCTATAGTTGAGTCTCTTATGATTTTCTTCCCTCTAGGTTTTTATCTTATTTTATTTTTCCCTCCCTTCCCCTATGTTCATCTGTTTTGTTTCTTAAATTCCACATATGAGTGAAATCATATGGTATTTGTCTTTCTCTGACTGACTTATTTTGCATAGCATAATACCCTCTAGTTTCATCCATGCTGTTGCAAATGGCAAGATTTCATTCTTTTCTTTTTATAGATTTTATTTATTTATTTGAACGAGAGCACAAGTGGGGGAAGGGAGAGAGGGAGAAACAAGTTCCCCTTGAGCACAGCCTGACATGGGGCTCAAGCCCAGGACCCTGGATTGTGACCTGAGCCAAAGGCAGATGCTCAACTGACTGAACCACCCAGGTGCCCCAAGATTTCATTCGTTTTGATGGCTGAGTGCTATACCACTTCTTCTTTATTCATTCATCTATCGATAGACAGCTGGGCTCTTTCCATATTTTGGCTATTGTGGACATTGCTGCTATAAATATTGGGGTGCATGTGCCCCTTCGGATCACTGTGTTTGTATTCTTTGAATAAATACCTAGTAGTGCAATTGCTGGGTCATAGGGTTATTCTATTTTGACTTTTGGAGGAATCTTCATACTGTTTTGTAGAGTGGCTGCACCAGTTTACATTCCCACCAACGGTATGAGGGTTCCTTTTCTCTGCATCCTCCACAACATCTGTTGTTTCCTGAGTTGTTAATTGTAGCCATTCTGACCAGAGAGAGGTGATAACTCATTGTGGTTTTGATTTGTATTTTCAAATATGCCAAGTGATGTTGAGCATTTTTTCACATGTCTGTTAGCCATTTGTATGTCTTCTTTGGAGAAATGTCTGTTCATATCTTCTGCCCTATTTCTTGACTGGACTTTTTGGGTTTTGGGTGTTCAGTGTGGTAAGTTCTTTATAGATTTTGGATACTAGCCCTTTATCTGATATGTCATTTGTGAATAGTTTCTCCCATTCTGTAGGTTGCCTTTTAGTTCTGTTGGCTGTTTCCTTTGCTGTGCAAAAGCTTTTATCCTGATGAAATCTCAATTTTCCTCTTTTGTTTTTGTTTCCCAAGTTTTTCCTTAGTATTTCTGATGTAAATGGATTAGCCTGGCCTCTAATTCCTCATCTACAATACTGGATTCCAGAGTATAACAGACTGATGTTTTCCAAGTTATTTTGAATCTGGAATTCTAGGCCAAGCTAAATTATTATTCAAACCTATAGGTGAAATTAACCTTCAGTCATACAATGACTTGGAAGGTTTATCACACAATATATTTTCTGAAGAGTTCATGAATAAAATATTAATAATTCATATCCAGCAGTGAATTATAACAAGAATGGACAATAAACAAACAGGCATATTCTTAACACCAAAAAATGTTTTAAATTTAGGGATCAATTTATGTAATTCACTATATTAGCATATGAAAAGAGAAATCTATAAGATTATTTTGGAAGTTTCTGGTAAAGCACTCCCTATAATTTCTTTTGCTAATAGGGAGAGAGAATAAAGACTCCTATAGAACTTGTAAGAAATTGAAAATTCTATCAAAACCTATGATGAGTAGGGGCACTGAGTGTCTTAGTCAGTTAAGTGTCGCACCCTTGATTTTGGCTCAGGCTATGATCTCAGGGTCATGGTATCAAACCCTGCATTGGGCTCTGTGCTCAGTAGGAAGTCTGTTTGAGATTCTTTCCCTCTCTCCTCTCCCCCTGCCCCTATCCATGCTTGCTCTCTCTCTCAAATACATAAATAAATCTTAAAAAATAAAAATAAAAAATAAACCTACGTAAATACCATAATTAAGGATGGCCAAATAAAGTCAGATGTTAGGCAAGGAATGTGTGCTATCACTACTATTACTTAAGCTTATTTTGAAACATCCCAACCAATGAAATAAGACAAGAAACATGAAATATGTATGTGCGTGTGTGCGTATATACATGTGTGTATAATAAATAAAGAAGTAAAATTGTCCTTATTTGTATATTATAGATTTGCCTGCCTAAAAACTCCAAGACAACTGAAAAAATAAAAACTAATGAGTCTAGTAAGGTAGCCAGATAGAATACAAATATACAAAAATCAATAGGAAATTTATAAATATAATGGAAAAAATATCCTATTCACAAGAGTAACAGAAAGCAATAAAATGAATAAGAACAGGACTAACAAGAAATATTAATGTATACTCAAAAAAACACTTACACTTAACTGATAAATGTAGAAAAAGACTAAATAAATTAAAATTCATAGAATTATACTGAACAAAAAGACAGTAAATTATGACAATGACTGTATTAGTTTGCCAGGGCTTTCATAACAAAGTACTGCAGACTGGACAGCTTAAACAACGGAAAGTTATTTTCTCACAAAGTTATATGGAAGCTAGAACGCTAAGATCAAGGTGTCTATGGGGTGAGTTTCTCCTGAGGCCTCTCTCCTTGGTTTGTAGATGGCTATCTTCTGAATCTGTCTGTTACAAATTTCTTCTTAAAAATCCCACAGTCACATTGAATTAGTGTCCCCCTAATAATTTCATTTTAACCTAATTAGCTCTTTAAAGACTCTATCTGCAAATATAGTTACATTCCGAAGTACACTAGGGGTTAGGATTTCAACATGGGACTGAGGACACAACTCAGCCCATAACAATGACATTCCTTTTTCAAAGTAATCTAAAATTTCAAAATAATTATTATTAAAAAACCAACAGAACTTTCTATGAAACCCACCAGGATGAGTATAAAATTAACTTGTAAGAGTAAAATGCATAAGAAAATTGTAAAATAGAACATCATTGATGGACAACTGGCTATCCCACATGTCAAAGCATCCATAAATCCTTGGAAAGTTTTTATGGTACAGAGTGTTTACCAACATTCTCGACTTGGATTGGAAATGTTGGGGTTCATCCTAGCTCAGCTGTTTACTAGCTAGCTCAGTAACACTGGGAAAGTTACTTAACCAGTTTGGGCTTCAGTTTCCTATATGTAAAATGGTGATAATAATATTGATTACTATATAAGGTATTTGTGAAGATTAAGAGAATGGCCCAGGTTAAAGTTTCAATAAATATTAAAGATTATTATTATTAAACTCTGTTTTTATAGAATTTAAACCATATGAAGAATAAATAAATAGATCAATGGAACAGAATTGAAATTACTAAAAGAGAGTAATGCTTATATGGGAATGCATTCTATGAAAATGTTGGAATTGGGGCACCTGGGTGGCTCAGTCATTTAAGCGACCAACTCTTGATTTCAGCTCAACTCATGATCTCAGAGTTGTGGGATTGAGCCCCATGTTGGCCTCCACACTCAGCACAGAGTTTCCTTGAGATTTTCTCTCTCCCTCTCCCTCTGCCCCTCCCCCCACTCATTCATGCTTTAAGTAAATAAATAAATAAAATTTTCCCTAAAAAAAGAGAAGAAAAGATTGGCATTAAAATCTGTTAATAAAAGCTAACTATTAAACAAACTGAACAGGAAGTCACTCTGTAAAGAAATATTTGCAACATATTTAGCACATACAGAATTAAAATTTATAATGTATGAAAATGTTAAACTATCAGAGAAAAATGAGCTAAAATTATGAACTGGCAAAAGAGGAAGTACCAAAGATAAAAACCATGCAAAATCATGTTCAATATCATAAGTACTAAAGGAAATGGGATTAAACAAAAAGATATGTTTTATCCACTCAACTGGTAAAAACTGGAACAATTTAAATTTCCAGAGTCCATAAGTTCAGAAAATGGAAACTTGATGTATTGTTAGTATAAACAATATATATAATGTGTGTATGTATATAAACATATATATATAATATAGTCTAAAAAAGCATATGTGAAAATGCCTATCAAAATTGTAACATATAGGGAACTTGACTCCACAGTTTTGTTTATAGGAATCTCTCTTACAGAAATAGTGAGAGACATAGTCATATAGAATCTTTGCTCTTTGTAGTAGGAAAAAGTTGGAAACAACCTAAATATCCAGCAATGGAGAAATGTTGAAAGAAATTCTATGGATTGCTAAAATGTTGAAAGAAATTCTGTGGAATGCTAAAAAACACGAGGTAAGCAAATAAAATGACAAATAGGAAAATGTCTGTCAGTTCTTTGCAGTTCAAAAATCTTTGTCTAAATATGTATAAATGCCTAGAAAAAGTCTGAAGATAAATGCCTGACCAAGAGTTATCTTCAGACAAGAGAAAATGCTGGAAGACTAGGATACTTTTAGGCAGGTTTATTTTTATGTGTCTGAATCATTTGTAATTTCCAAAGTAACCACTTACTACTTTCATAAATTAAACAATTAAAAGATAAGATACCAACAATTAGTTCTGGGACTAGATGTAGGCTGAAGGAACATTGTCAATTGCTTTTTATGGGAGATGAGCTATAAACTAGGATAGTGTTTCGCAAATTACACTTAGATAGTTGGGAGAAGGGTAGTGCCATTTACAGAGAAAGGACACATGGAAAGACAACTGTTCTTAGTACCAAAAGAAGGAGAATCAGAGATCTTCTTTTGCCCTGATTTCATGTTCCCAAGTAGAAGGATATCCATTTAAATAATACCTCTGGCCTCTCTACCCTTACACTAATTTTTTGCTAAGGGACAAAGGTTGACTCAACTGACTGATAAGTTTGAAACAAATCAGCTCTTTCCTCTTTCTTTTTGGGATCTGACCATATGCATGTTTTGGGGTCTACTCTGGGTCATGTTATAAACTTAGTGGTCAAGTCTCTGTACCTAAACTGGGAATTACATTGTCCAGGCCTGCAGCTGTTCAGAACTGCCTTGACTCAGAGAATATTATGTCTAATTCTTGGGTTCTAGCAGGAAACCCACCACTACCACATACATAAGCCATATTCTCTAACCCAGCCTTTGTCATTAACAAAGCCATCACTTTACTCTTCAAGTGCCTGATTCTTGGCTCCATCTGTCAGTTACTTTCAAACCTTAGGAAGGTGGAGTTCTTCAATATATTTTTAGCACCTAATTCCAGATACTTACAGACAGATACTGAATAATTCATATCAGAGTTTCATCTATTTATTTATTTGTCCAGTCAGCAACACTGAGCTAGTCTCTGGAAATAGAAAGGTGTATAGAATAGGGCACCTAAACTTCAGGAACTCACAGTGTATTGGGGGGGTCAGACATAAAACAAATACAGTATTCTGTTAGGCAATTGGAAGCTTAGGAAAGAGATACATAAAGAAGGTGATATAAGCTGAGTTTTGAGGGTTGAATAAAGTTTCACTAGGTTGGTGATGGAAGATGGTGAGGATATGGCACAACAGGCAGAGGGAACACCATATACAAAGGCAGGAAATCTTGGGGAGAACTTGGTACATTCAGCAAGCTCCATGAAGTGTGGTGTAAGTCAAGTATGGGGTATACATTGGGACGACGGCAGCCAAAGCTAAAAAAAGGATAATCAAAATGCATCATGTAATATGGTGTATACAATGTGTTTCTTCAATGTGGTGGAGAGATCACTGAGGAATTTTTAACACTGAGGTAAAATGATAAATTCTGCTTTTTAAACAGATCACTCTGATGGCATGTGAAGGACAATGTTTCTCCATTCCTTTAAAGTTTAGACTTCTAAACCATTTCAATATAAGTTCCTACTGAGAGGTGACAAGTCCAGAAGACTCACTGAAAATCACCTTCTGCCTTCTGAAGAATTGGGGCTGCAATTGGGCACAATGTCGTTATCACCCTTTGTTCTGCCAGCTTCTTAAAAGAAATATTGACCAAGATTGATTTTTCTACTTTTCATTTTATTCCTTTTCAGAGGAGCCTCAAAAGGCAGGTTGTGATTATTTTTTTCCATTTTATACATTAAAAAATAACCATAAAAGAATTAAAGAGCTTAAACCAATACAAGTCAAGAACAAATCCTAAATTTGGGTATCACTTAAATTCAACTAAGATTATACAGTGGTGGGTCATTTTTTCCATATTAGAAATTCTCCTCATTATAACACTCATTCTCCCGTAGCCACAAAAAGTAACTGTATTTTGAAATATACAATCTGACCATCTGCCCCTAAGTCTGAATTCAAATTCAAAGTTAGATGAAATAACCAGTGTGAAACAGGTTTTTACAGAGAAACTAAACTAATATTTACTGCATACTCAAATCCTTTTCTAAAGTTTTCCTAAGCTTCTCTCCTCTGATGTAAGTAGCACATTTTGGGTATTCTCCAAGGAATTGATAGTGTTTTGTGAATGCCCCTGGGTTACTAGATGCCAGGCTAAAAAAAAAAAAAAAGAAAGAAAAAGAAAAAAAGTACAAGTGTTTTGGTAACCTTCCTGGATCATGTCATGACTTCTACATATTGAAAGAGTCACACTATGCTAAACGGTTTTGAAAGTCAAGAGATTCATAGAGAATAGCTCTGAAGGAATGGTAGTCTAAGCATTTAACCCTTTTCCAAAACTGGTACCCCTATGCATCACTGGAGTCATGTAAACGCTTTCTCAAAAAGAAACAGCACCAGAACACATTTCAGTTTGTTTCTCTCTGACCTCTGACCTCGTAATTGTATGACCTTACCATACATGGCTGTCATGTTTCATATACAGAACATATAATGGCATTCATTTTCGTGATTTTCTAGAAATCTTATTTGTCAATTCCATGGTTGTTCAAATAACAACTTGTAAAATATTTTAGGGAACTGTTTCTGTCTCCTTCCAGAAGTCAGACTTGTTGGTATTTTAGTTAGATAGTTCTTCAGCTGTCATCATAGTTTTACTATCCTACTCATTTGAGTCGCATTATAATTTTGGCACCTGATGACAAGTTCAATTCAGAAATTCAACTGATTTTATTTTATAGTGCATTCAATAAATTATCTAAGTGTGTAACTAGTAACATTACTGAAAGTAGCTGATAAAATTAGATAAAAACAAACCGCTATAGACTTCTTCAGAGGAAATATTCCTTACCGTCTTCATGTAGCTACAGATGTGTGCTTCTCATGTCTATGAATGGCTATGGCATGTTTAATTTCGGCAGACAGAGGTTAAACAGTCACTTTTCAGTAAAGTGTAAATAAAATTCACAAAATACCCTAATACTTTTGCTTTCCCTTTTATCCATTCCGGATGCCAA